>CAUYQV010065817.1:0-61198 GCA_963574575.1 Galagoides demidoff | reverse complement strand
AATTATCTGAATGATGCATTTGCACACTGTTGACAGAAACTACAACACTCATTGTAAACATCAACACCATCTAACAACAATCAATACAGTAGATTACCTCGAACTTGTGTGTTCCCTCCTCCTTCACAACGTCTGTGCCTGAAACCTCTTTTTTTTTTTTTAATATATATAACTCTGCCTTAAACTCCAGTTTTCTACCTGTTGTCTCTAGCACATAACTTTAACACTGATGTTGATCTACCAGATAAAAACAAGCATAGTGAGCCCCACTGATTGTTTTCACTGAAAACCTATCCTGATTTTGTTGTACCTCCTATGCACTGATGGTCACGCATTTAGTTTAAATCAGATCATGGGCATATTTAGGCTTAATGGCTCTTCTTCGTCCAAGTGATCAACTTTTATTGAATGTACTTTGAAAATTCTATTTATGGTTAGCCAATGTCTCTCTGAATGTTACTTTAGCTTTCTTGTTTTTAATAAAGTATTACTATTACTTTTTTTTTCTTACCACTTAGCAATATAATTTTTCCCTAATGATACATATAATTCAGGGAATGGGATGGAGTTGGTTTCACTTTTACTTGTAAATAAAATGTCAAAATACTGATTTTCTATGATGGGGTACAAAATTCTGGTTCCTCTCAGGATCCTTATGTATCTATTGCATTTTTATGTCCTTAGTGTAAGGATTGTCTATTTACCACTGTTAAATCTCTACCATCCACCAAGAGCTTAAGTTCATGTATTGCATCCTGTACTGTTTTCAACTCCTCTTATTTACATACATTATTTCAACGTTCACGTGAATGGCCCATCTGTATGCGTCTACTATTCACAGTCACTTATTTCACAAGCTGAAATATGCTGTTTTCCAACTGCAGCTTGTTAACTTGCAACACGCTTATTCGAGGACTCTCTCTTTTATTGTTATTTTGCTTCACCGGGTTATCCATCCTCTAGCAAATCCACTCACACATTATCCATCGTCAACTTCAATTATGCGGTTATTTTCTTAAGAGCTCACTTTATTGATATCCTCTGAATAGGCCTGTTTTTCTGACAAAATATTACACTTTTATCATTTAACTTTAATTTGACTCTATTTAAAGGCAACCATCTGTCTAAGACATATGCCAGAAGTAAGGTGCTTCTAAATAAAACAAAATCATATGAATTGGAATAAATTATGACATAGGTTGATCATTATCAGTCTCAATTAGGGCCTTAACACTTTCTGGGAATAGAGGGTCGATGTGAGCACCTGAGAGTGACATTTTGGAAGGCGTCTGGGAAAGAGTTTTTGTCAAAGGGAGGTCAGAGGTTCTAACTAACGACTTGTCCATCACACATGGATAATGTCAAGAACAGCATGGATCCATGCAGTAGAAGCAAATTCATAGATCTAAAAATTCTGAGGGTTTTTTCAAAGCACTGGAGAACTTTCTGTGATTGGTATCCCTTATGAAGCCACCTGTCTTATCTTTTTAATTGATTACACATGAAATACACAAAATAAGTTCCCCCAATAATGTCCATTTACTAATCTCTGAAACCCATGCTTGTGTTAACGCATATGGCAAAAGGAATACACAGATGAGATTAAATTATGTGCATTGAAGTAGAGAGATTCCGTTGGATTCTTCAAGGGAGTTTAATCACGTGAATCGTTAAAATCAGAGAACATTTTCTGGATAAGTTCAGAGTCACAAGGACTTAGGACATGAAAGAATGATCTGAGAGAAGTGATGTTGCTGCCTTTGAAAATGCAGGAAGGGGGCCAAGAAAGGTGAATGGTCTCTTGAAGTTGGAAGGACAAGGAAGCAGATTCTCCCTTGGAGACTACCAAAGGAACAGAGGCCTATCAAAGTCTTGATTTTAGCCAACTGAGACTAATGTCAAATTCTAAACTTTAGAACCATAAGATAATACATTTGTACTATTTTAACTAATAAACTTATGATAGTTCTGTACTGTAGGAATAGAAAACTACTAAATATAAATATGAACCAAATAAATAATCCTAATTTTATGTATAATAAGAAATGTTATGTTAACTAAGCCACAGTCATGTATTTGCCTACTTAGTATTTATGAAGACATAATTTAAACAACCCTCATAAGACATTAAGAAGATACATTACTTTGAATTGATTAATAGTTTATCCAGTTGATCTTTTCCTCGTGATAATTAAACAATAATGAACTGCTTCTATTGCTACACCTTGTGAAATTCCTTAATATCTGGTAGGGATATTTACTTAGTTATACTCCTTCAATTTGTATTTGGCATAGGTATTTGTGAATTTCTATTGTTCCACATTTATTTTTAAAAGATTTACTAAGTTTCAAAATAAATATACAAATAAAATTTTCATTAAATAAAGCTGAATTTAAAAATTAATCAAGGAAAATAGTGTTTTTATAATGTCATGTCATCCCATTATAACATCATGGGAAGACTTTTAATTTACTCAAATTTTGTTTAAATTCAAATATTACAGGGGTATAAATGCTTTTGTTATGTGGATACCTTTTTGTGGATACCTTTAATGTTGCCATCCCCAGAATAATGTTAATAGGCCTGATATGTAGGTTTGTACCCCTCAGTGCTCTTTTTGGTTTCCAATGAACTTTATGTTTTTCTGCCTGTGTGTCCATCATTTAGCTCCTCTGTATTAGGGAATACATGTGGCATTTATTTTTCCATTCCGATATACTTTTCTGTTCCATCTAAGTTGCTGCAAAAGATATCATTTAATTTCTGTTTATGGCTGCATAGTACTCTATATGTGTGTGTGTGCGTGTACACATTTCACATCTCACATTTTCTTTATCTCTCATAAGTGATAGGCACTTAGCTTGATTCCACACCTTTGCAATTGGAAACTGTTCTATGATTAATATTTGAGTGTAGTTGTCTTTTTGATAAAATGATGTCTGTTCTTAGGTATATACTCAAGACTGGTATTGTTGGGTAGAATGCTGGGAATACTTTTAGTTATTAGAGGAAACTCCATACTATTTTCCACAGAGGTTGCCGTATATTATTTACATTCCCATTGACAGTGTATAAGTGTTCCCTTTTCACTGTACGTGCACCAATGTCTATTTTTTCCTAACTTTTTTCATAATGGTCATCTCACAGGAATAAGGTGGGATTACACTGTAGTTTAATTTACATTTCCCTGATGATTAGTGACGTCGAACGTTTCTTTCATAGGAGTATTTGCCATTCGTGTATCTTCTTTTGAAAAATATCTTTTCATATATTCTGTCTACTTTTTCCCAGCCTATGGTCTATAAGCACCATTTTATTCACTACTACTGTGAAGTCAATTTTTTGAGTTTTACATATGAGAACATGTGATTTGTCTTTCTGTGCCCGGCTTGTTTCTCTTTTCTCTTAACGTGATGTCTTCTAGTTTGATCATGTTTCTAACAATGGCAGAATTATATTCTTTCTAGGGGGGAATAATGCTCCATTGTGCATAATTATCATACGTGTTTTTGTCCATTCATTCTTTGACAGACACTTAATTTATCTTAGCTACTGTAAATAGTGCTGCAATACACAGGAGAGGGTGGACATCTCTTTGATATACTGAATTCCTTCTTGTGTGCATATACTCAGCAGTGGGATTGATGGGTTACAAAAGGTAATTCTGTTTGTTTGTTTGTTTGTTTGTTTTTGCAGTTTTTGTCCGGGGCTGGTTTGAACTTGCCACCTGCAGTATATGGGGCCAGTGCTCTATTCCTTTGAGTCACAGGTGCTGCCTGTGTTTTTAGTTTTTTGAGGAACCATCCCACTATTTTCTACAAGGGCTCTCAGTACTCTTTAATGCTAGAGGAGTAGAAAGGCTACTTATGTATTTACTGTCCACTCAGTAGTGAGCCAGAAATTTCATTTGGCCCATTTTTACAGGTTGAGGTCATCACTGGATTTAAATTCTGGATAAGACTGATGGAAACATCTGGGGATTAACACACACACACACACACATCCACACACACACAGCTGAATTGCAAAGTTTCAACTTCTTTAAGTCCCATCTTTTCTGTAAATGACTACTTAAGGAACATGTTTTAGGGTTTCCTCTGCTTGCTCAACTTTCTGAAACTTAAAAACCAGCCAACCAAACAGCAACAACAACAACAAAATCTTCCAGTCTTTCCAGCTTCTTTGAGGAAAACAAAGCTGTAACAGAAACTGTCCTGCACATGATTGAAGATGCCATCTCATCTGAGGATCTGACTTCTGTATTTATTACAGGACAGATGTAATTAGAGATGTGAACATAAATCTTGAGAGGACTTCTATTTTGAGGATGTGGGGTGATATTGAAGAGACCTCTGGATCTCTCTTCTTCTCAGTAACTCTTTCCCTGGAAGCAGCCTGTGTTGCTGGAATGCAGAAAGGGATACACACACAGGAAGAAGGCAGGCCTGTGCTCAGCCTTAGTTACAGTGCTGGAGGCAACTTTAGGACTGCATTTCTAGGCAGGCATGAAAAGTAGGCATTTGGGTGGAATGTTTCCACTATTTTTTCATCAGAAACCTAGTTATAGGATTAGGGCATAGGAAAATGTACAGAATTAGAGAAGAGAAGGAGCCTAAAACATCATTGTCATTATAACAATGAGGAATACAATTCCAAATTTCAATCACTGTTCTAAGAATGATGCTGTAAAAGATTTACCCTTTTGCAAACAAAATAATATGTTTGTTCTCATTATAATTTCCAAAATTTAGTCATGCCAATTAAAATCCCAGCTGCCTCTTTTAAATGTCTTTCCTCTTGCCTATGGATGCCTGAGATATAAGGGCAATTCCACATCTTAGAAGGAACCAAAACACATCGTCGCAGTAATAAGTAAGTAATTTTTAATCCCTGCCAGTAGCTGATATCTGCTTATGTATTTGTGTGTTCATTTTGCTTTTTTTTTTTTTTTAGAGAAGTGATACTAAGTAATCAGGGGAATGAACACCTGAATCAGAAGATAAGTTTTCCTTCAAAGATAAAAGTGAGATACAAAAAAATCTGAGACATTTGTGGATTAATGGGCATTTGGGGTAGATACCTAGTAATGGAGTTTGGGATCAAATAGAAAACACAAATATAGTCAAGCAAGGAGAGGGTGAAGGAGGTGAATTAGCAGGAGGAGGAAGGGGCAACTGGCAGGTTGTCACCTAATGTACACAATGTGAGGGTGTTCAGAATGCCCCTGGCTGAAAGGTTCAACTACAACTTGAACTTTATCCTTAAAATTGAAAACAATATAGCCTAAAAATTTGTAGCGTCATATTAGTTTGCAATACAAAGATAAAAAAATAATTTGAGACAAACTGAAATCTATGTTTAAATCCATCCTTATTTTTCAACACTTTTGCTCAAATAGAAGCTTTCAGGGCACTTGGTTTCTTCCTCTGATGGAGTTCCTATAGCTATAATGAGAGCATTGATAAGGATGATCCCTTTTAATCTTGTGCCATTAAATAAAGGAATTTCTATTGACTTATCTAAATTGTATAATATAAAATTAGAAATGATACATTGTCCAAAGTTGAAGTATTAAACTTCACTTATTGGGTTTTGATGTTATAATCACATAAGAGTTATAAATGTGATTATTTTCAAACAATGTAGGCTAGTTTATAAGTGTGAAATTGACTTATAGAACTTAAAATTCATTCAATACTGGACATCGTATTAAGGAAATACAGGCTACTGATTATAATTCCAGATGGCATGGTGATTCTGGGTAATAGGAAGCTATATCATTAAATAACTGCTTTTTTATTGTCATGGCCATGACGTCTGTAGAGTTACTGCTCTAAACTTTATTAAAGGGGCTTGACAAATGTAAACAAGAGAACGTCCCTGCAACAAGTTCACTGGAACACTTCTGTCTCTGTTCTTTGAACACTTGCTCAGGAAGGTAAAAATATCTGGGCCTGACAATAGGTTTAAATAAATATTGGAAACAAATTGTGGCGAGAAAGAATTAATCTTCCACAGAGTGTCATGACTTAGATGCAGATGATAATTGCCTTATTTATATGCAAATTAGGTATTCCACCAGAGTTTTAAAGATTTCTGAGATATTTCTTAGATAGCTAATTGGTATTTCTTCTACTATCTGAATTTGGATAAGAAAAGAGAAATGCACCTAATTGATAGATTGATTTTAATACTGGTTGATATTTATACTCCAATAAAGAAATTTTTTGAGGACCAAGGTGTCAACTGTTTAAAGACCTTTCTCCTTTGACATCTCAAACTCCTGCTTTTTATTGGTCTGGTTACCTCCATCTTTCATTACATATTTATTGTATCATCAAATGCATTTTCCCTTTCCACTGTATTTCTCACTACAATGTCTTTGACTGATGATAGAATAGTGAGATGTTTTAGGTTCTTTCCATAATTTCTCTTCATCTGCCTTTCTCAGCATTTCTGAACAAGGACATTTCTTTGGCATTCCATGCTCACTCTGAACTCAGAAAGCCGTAAAGCTCTAATAAGAAATGACAGCAGAAACGCGACACATATTCTTGAGTGAAAATAAATAGATTACAAATGCCATAAATCCAATATAAAACAGAATTCAGAGCCTAGTTAATGAGAAGGTATACGTTTCAGGGAACATAATTTTATCTGAAAATTAATAAATCCTCCATAAGATTTGGGTTCAGCACAAACTAATTGGCATACAAATGAAAAATCAGAGAACAACCCCACAGGAATCAAAAATCCATATTGCTGCAGTTGAAAGACTTAGCTTTGATCCATAAATATATACATATTTGGAACAAGATTATCTCACCCGCATCCTCTCCAGCATGTTCAGAACAGTCAATACTCAGATAATTCCCATGAATCATATCCGTGAAGTGATGCTTTTTTTTTGCACACTGAAGATGAGGCTAATGAAAAGGAATGCTCTTCTTCCAGGTGCATCTTCAGATTCATGACACATGCTCTCCCTCTGGCCCACTTTGTGTATAAAAATACCATAATGGGTTCATGAACTTGAAAATTATGCATACGAATGTATTATAGTACTTCTTTTAGAGCTTTATCTAAGTTGCTATTTCTCTGATATAATGATGTTCTCACTAATTCTACTCCAGACTCATCATCTAATTCTTATCATTTTCTCCTAACTCCCTGTTGGTAACATGAAGCTCTTAAAAGATCAGAGCAGTTCACTTATATTTTTAAACATGTTTTTCAGTACTCACTTCCCAAACAACTTTAAAAAGTATATTTAATGTAAAATAGAAGGCAGAAAAATAAAACCACAGAATTCCAACACATGGCTTGAACAAGTACTACATATTATAACAAAACTATGTCTAGGCTAAGGAAAACAGTAACAATCACTTCAGTGGCCTCATTTCCTGGACTTTACAGTACACCTTTCAATACTGGTAATTTCATTATCACACAAAATGTGCATCTTCTGACATTAGAGTTCAGTCTTGCTTGATAAAACTTTAATATAACGTTACATTTCTCTCAATCTGTAGGCTTTCCTTTTATCTTTCACATTTTCTTAAAATGTATATTTGGAGAATTGAGCCATTTTGTTTGACCTGTAACATTTTCCAAACTCTGTGCTTTGCTGGTTGAATAATCTTGGCACAATTCAGCATGCATTTTTGTCCTCTGGATTTTCTGTAACTTGGCAGCTGTATACGGAGATTAGATTAGACTCTGGCTTGATACCTTTGTCAAGACAATTGATGATGTTGGCAAGTATAGACAGGGCTTATCATGTTGGTGTTCTCTCTTGGCTTGATTTTTAAAACAATTGATGCTTAATGCCTATAAGCTATTCATTTACTGGGGTTTGCAAAAAAAAACAGATGGTATTCTATCATTATTTTTCATTTATTAGCTGGAATGTCTTTATAAATGGACACCTTCTTCAGTTATTATTGGGAGATATGGTGGTACAGCTAGGAACAAGAGAGATGCTTATTTTGGTTATTGCCACATAACAAATGGTTTCCCATTATCCTCTGAAAATGGAGAATTATTTTCTGGCTACTTTTTGAACTCATGACTATTATTGATTGGCTTTATTGAAATAAATATTTAGGATTTCAAAGATCAAATTATTCTATCTTAAGTCCATGGAAGCCTTTTCAAGTTTAAAAATGAGTCCATGAACTCAGTTAGTCTTAATTGTTCTTGCTATTTGGTATTGCATGATATTCCAGGTTGACTTCATACATTTTCTGCATCAAATATACAATTAGCCATTTTTTTCAAGAAGCTCTAGTTCCTGAAAGTGAGAAATGGTAGTACTTCAATATAACATTGGTGTTAGGAATGGTCATTACATACTATGTGTGTAATGATATATATACACACACTATTATTATGATTGCTCATTTTTTATGTTTAAATTAGTCCCCTCCCAATGCTACCAGTTACAGTCTGTTTACTTAGTTTTCTAATACTCTTTAATTATTAGCACATTTATTGCTTTCTTACCTCCATATATGACCACAATAATTCTAGCATTCTATTTTAGATAACCATCTTTTTCTCCAATAAATGAAAGCATTATTTTATGGCCACTTAGTGTTTTACGGTTATTTACAATCATGCCATGATCACTTTTTTTTATTTGTGGAATGTAATTCTTGGCTTGCATGTGATATGATGTAATAATGTGGTATGTCATCATATTTTTCTAAATTTTGTACAAAGATACAACTAATTAAAAACATTTGAGTTGACAACAAGCATACCTTGGTGATGTAGGTTTTGCTCCAGATCACCATAGTCAAAATAAAGGAGCTACACCAATTTTTTTTTTGTTTCCCAGTGCATACAAAAATTATATTTACACTATATGGTTTATTGTAGTCTTTTATATCTGTAACACTATGTCTAAAAAATGTACATACCTAATAAAATATGGTTTATTGCTAAAAAAAAGTTCTAATAATTATCTGAGTTCCCAGCAAGTCATAATCTTTTTGCCTTGATGTTGATGGCTTCTAACTAATCAGGGTGGTAACTGCTGAATGTTCAGATGGCCGTGGCAATTTCTTAAGATAACAGTGAATTTACTACACTGACTGATTTTTTATTTCACAAACTATTCTCTGTAACATTTGTTGCTGTTTGATAGCATTTTACCCACAGCAGAACTTATCAAAATAGAAGTAAGTTCTATGAAACTCTACCACTGCCATGTCAACTAAGTTTATACAATATTCTCAATCCTTTTCAACCATATTCACAGAATCTTCACAAGAAATGAATTCTATCTCAACAAAATGCTTTCTTTGGCCATCCATAAGAATCAGCTCTTTAAATTTTATCATAAAATTATAGCAATGTAGTCACATATTCTGGCTCCACTTTGATTCTAGTTCATTTGCTATTTCTACAACGTCTGTAGTCACCTTCTCCACTGAAGTAGAACTAATCAAAGCCCCCCATGAGCATTAGAATCAATATCTTCTGAACTACTGTTAATCTTTAGATTATGCACTCCCCCCCCCCAGAAAGTACAAATGTTCTCAATACCATCTAGAATGCTGAATCCTTTCCAGAAAATTTTCAGTTTACTTTGTCCAAATCCATCAAAGGATTACTGTCCACAGCAGCCAACATCTTATGAAATGTGTTTCTCAAATAATAAGACTTGAAAAATGAAATCACTCCTTGATTCATGGGCTGTACGTTGGATGTCCTTTTAGCAGTCACGAAAATATTAAACTAATGTACATCTCTCTCAGAGCACTTGGGTAATGAAGTGCATTGTCAATGCACAAAGATATTTTGAAAGAAATCTTTTGTTCCTGAGCTGTGGATCTCAAAAATGGGCATAAAATATTCAGGAAACCAGACTATAAATGTATGTGCTGTCATCCAGAATTTGTTGTTCCATTTGCAGAGCGTAGCCATAATCCCTTTAACATAATTTTAAGGGCCCTGAGATGTTTGAAATGGTAAATAAAGTTTTAAGTTAAAGTCAACTCATATATCAGCCCATAAAAAGAGAATGGCCATTCCTCTGGAGTTTTGAAGATGTTAAATTTTCTGTTGTAACAATCCTAGCTGGCATTTTCCTTCCATAAATGTCTGTTTTTTAACCTACATTAAAAAATCATTGTTTAATGTAGCCACTTGCATCAATTACAGATCTTCTGGGAAACTTGCGCTTTTATGTAAGATTTGGAGCTCAAACTCTGTTAGTTTCAAACTTTTGTTTTGTTTTGTTTTGTTTTTTGCAGTTTCCTCACCTCTCTACAGGCTTTGCTCTGGATTAACCTTTGGCTTAAGGAAATGTGGTGGTTTGATCTTGTATCCAGACCGCTCAAACTTTTCTCTATATCAGCAATAAGGCTGTTTAACTTTTTTCATTTCTCTGTTCACTAGAAAGCACTTTTAATTCCCTTTAAGCACTTTTTCTTTGGACTCACAACTTGGCTAACTGGCACAAGAGGTCTAACATTTGTCCTATCTCAGTTTTCAACATTCCTTCTTCATTAAGGAAGTTAGAAGTGTTCCAGGAGACGTTGCTTGTTGGGCTGCAGGCCCACATGACATGCTGCAGCAGCCCTCCAGCAGCGTGGCTTTGTGCTCTAGACATGGACCCGACAGCAGCCATTCACCCACGAACCCTTCCTTTCAGAAGTATCCTAGCTAGTCCTGGTTGAGCTGCTTCCTCTGAACAGAGATGGGGCGCTGATTGCTCTGCCACTGCTAGTGCCCAAATTAAACAGCACTTTCCACAGGATGTGTGATCATGGTCTCAGATCTAGAGGGGATTCCTACTGCTCACCGCACTCTCATGCTTGAAGGTGCTGCTGAGGAAGTGGATGAGAGAGACTCCGAAGACCAGGGAGAGCACTGATTTTTTTCTCACGCAGGAGCCAAGGACACATTATAGTCACCAAGTCCACCCTCTCCGCACGGCGGTGGGCACAGGGAGGAACGTGGCACGCCTGGTGCCGGGAGGCAGAGCCCCGAGCCCAGCAGCTCAGTCTCTCGCAGTGGCTGCTGGTCAACTCCCACGCGCAGCATCCCTAACTTTGAATTTAAAGCTAGAGACATATGACTCTTCTTTCACTTAGAAGCTTAGAAGCCATAATAGGATTATTAATTCTTCTTTTGAAACATTGTTGTGTTTCAGGGAATAGAGATGCCAAGAAGGAGGGAGAAAGATGAAAGTCCTAATGTTGGAGCAGTCAGAAAACACACACTCATCAGTTCAAGTTGACATTTTACGGGCAGTGACACCTCAAAACTGTGGCAATAGTAAAATCAAAGATGAGTGATAACGACCACTATAATAGCCATAATAATGAAAAAGTCTGAAATATTGTGATAATTACCTAAACGTGACACCGAGATGTGAAATGATCACGTGCTGTTGCAGAATTACACCAGAGACTTGCTTAATCGAGGATTATCACAAACCATCAATTTGCAAAAAATGCAGTATCTGTGAAAAACAATACAGCAAGGCACAATAAAATAAGGTATTTAATTTTTTGTCCAAAGCATATTTGGGAAGAAATTAGGATAATGTCCTTTGCAGAAATTCCTGTGGAGAAGAAAGGAAATGTCTGTATTATGAGTAGAATCAAGTTTACACACTGCGCACAAAGTTGTTTCCTCTTAATGGTACACAAAAGTATAAACAGAGTGAATGATACGTAATTTCCTAACTGAATCAGGCAATGTCTGCATGATGCTCTTTGTACTTTTTGAGAAAAACTTTTGGCACATAACTGAATTTAAAAAGTGGCACAATTGTGGATTTTACCTTGTTAGGGACTTGATACAAATACACGATAGATACTTGTGGGATTTGTTCTTTCTGAGATATAGTGAACTCAGAGTCTGCATGTTTCTAGTTCATTATGATTTTATGATCTTTTTAGGAAGGTGCCAAATAATGCCCAATGTAGGACATATTAGTCCCAACTTCTCAGGTGCATTCCTGAGTATTCTATCCGATATTGTCTGATTCTGTTGAGGCTGCTATAAAAAATGTCATACACTGGATAGTTACAAACAATACCAATTTATTTCTCTTGGTTTTGGAAGCTGGTAAGTATGAGATCAAGATCCCTCCAGATTTGGGGTCTGGTGAGGGACCACGTTTTGCTTCATAAGTGGGGTGTTCCTACTGCATCTTTGCATAGCAGAAGGCTCAAAGCAGATTGCTGAGGTCTCTTTAATCATGACACTGATCCCATTTGTGAGGACTCCATCGTCATGACCTAATCACATCCTGGAAGTACCATATGTTTACACCATCATCTTCAGGGTTAGAATTTTAACAAGAATTTCTGGGGAACACAAACATTTAAAGGATAGCAAATCATATAAATTATTATATTTTCTAATTTGGCTGATAGGAAAAGGTACTTTCTCAGCCTTGAGTGAACACTAGACATTGTTCTCTAATATTTTTTAGATTTTTGTTTGTTTGCTATTTTGTTTTTACTCAAACACATATGTTGATTCAGACTCTCTTTATATACGTAGGGTTATCTCTTTAGAAAGATATCTTCAGTACTCTGCGTTGTGATTTTGGCCATCTTTTTCTTTCTGAGTTTTCAGCTCTGTCCCTCAATTTCTTTTAGTAAAAGAAGCAATGTATATGAAGAAAAATTTTTTGCAGTAGCATAAGTAAACAGCAATCTAAATGTTACCATCAGATTTTCAGCTAAGCAATTGTTTTAGACGTATTATTTTGAGATGTAAAAACTTTAATTGTGAGTAAGTATTAAAATTTTTCGTGACAATAAGGATGTAAGTGTTTATGCATAACTATTCAGAGATAAAGCTTTTATTGAATGTCTTCATTCAATAAAGCTTTGCTGCAATTAAAAACAGCAAAAAAGGAGTAGGTTGGCTATTTTAAAGTTAAATAATTACAGCTGGATAATGTTTAAAGCTATTTCCAAACCTTATATTTTTAACTTTCTATGTAGGCATTGTTTGCTCAGTTGTTGTTTTGTTTTTATAAATAGAATAGTTAATGCATGAAACAAATGTAACAAGGAGTTGCATTTTAAAGATAAAGAAAGTAACTTTATCCTCTCTGGCCAAAATAAATGTTATAAACTGTAAGTATTTAGCTAACAATGAATTCCTACCCACAAAAGAACTTTTTGGCCATTTTGGCATATAACCTGTACTCCACAGGCCGAGTGCTGATTTTATGAGGCCTATTTTACTAATCAGTGTTGTTGCTGATCATGCATACTTTCTTATTGTTGTTATTAATCAGCTTTCTTTATTGTTTATTTGTGTGTCCCAAGACAACTCTTCTTCTAATGTATGACCATTTAAAACAAACAAAAAAAAGGTTGGACACTCCTGTTTGCAGTGCTGATAAAATTACCACTTGCTTGTGTTTCGTTTTATTTTATCTTAACTGGACACTATTGTTATCTAATGAAAGCATAACTGGAAGGTAATATATGCATATGGTAATATATAAGTGGTTTTGAGCATGTGTACAAATATGAATAATTTATAGATTTTTAATGTTATAAAAAGTATTGGTAAACAGTCAAGAATTATGGAAATTCCTGATTTTTCTCTTCTTATATTTTTATAAAGAAGATATTCTGTCCATCCATGGGTATTTAGTGAGGACTAATGAATAATCATATATAGGGCATTATAAAAGATGGCAAAGAGTTTATGGCTGTTATTGTCTAATATATCCCAATGGATCCCTTCCACATCACATACCTACCTCTAAAGACATTCATTATATGATATTATACTTATCTGCCAATGTGTCTGTTTCCTACATGTTTTTTTTTTTTCTTCCTTTGGGGCTTAATCTATACCTTGGTGTAAGCTTGTATCCCTAGCAACCAATTCAGAACTTATATTATAGAATTTACTTTAAAAGAGTCTTATTTATTGAAGGATTGTGATTAAATAATGATTAGGTTTTCACCCAGAAAAATGAAGATTTAGTTGGGAAGATAAGGTTCCCTGTTTGAATCAACCCAAGGCAGTGCAGATTAAGTGCTTAATAAGCAGCATATACTGTGAAGAGTTGAGTGAATCAACTAACTCTGCTAAATTTGTAGATACAATTGTAAATTATGTAAAAATATAAAATTATTTAAAAACTGCCATTTTAGCAGTCCTCCCACTAAAAGAACCAGATATTAAATCCTTTGAAAGTTTAAAATGATTCACTAGAAAGATGAAAGTAAGACAAATAAAAGATTGTTAAAAAGCAGGTGTGTGCTTTAGTTTTCATAGTTTAGCATAGAACACTGTTGCATTTTCAACATTTATCTTTCTTAACTTGGGATTGGCTCCAATTGGCTAAAAATACTGCAATTCCTTTTTTAAAAGTTCAATGTTTGAAGGTTAAAGAAATTTCTTCATTTTAAAGATTGAGTTGTGTCCAAACTGTGACATTTGTAGTAGACATGAACATGTTTCTGTAAAAGCATGACGTACATGAAGAACCTCTTTAGGTTTTTAATACTATTTTTATGTTTATAAACTGGACTAAATTTTTACTGTAGAGTTAATTGACTTTAGTTATGTATATATAAATTTATCCAAATATGTTCTGAAGTTGGGGATTACCATGATCACCTTGTTTGGAAATATAAACTGGGTCGGTATTTGGATGTATTAATTTAAACAATGCAAAATAGTAAGATTTTTCAACTTGTATTTCTTTCCTACAAAATAAATGTTTGGAATACTAAGTTGGAATAAAAAAAAGTCTTTTATCTATTTGGATTCATCTCTCCTTTGGGTTGAATACTAATAGTATCAATCATTCTAAGGTTAATAAGTTATTTTGTAAGCTTTATAGCCATATTAACTGTATTATCTATGCATACTCAAAAACCTGAAATTATTTTAGTAAACAGACTTGGCTGGTTGATTTTAGGGAAGATTTTTCTTTATTCTGATGACCTCTATTATGCTGGTTGCTTTTTTAAATATATTAGTGTATAAAATAGCTCATTCCATTTTGAAAGCATGGAGTTAATGTGTGTCAATTATATCTGTCACAATTTTTGATAATCAAACAATGTTTGCCTGCACTGTAAATATATAAATGATATATCATTCTTACTACTAAAGACCTAAAAGTTCTTTAAATAGAGAATGCAATAGCTTTTTAAATTTATGTAATCTGAACACAGTGAATGATATCTTTAATAATATTAAATACTTTTCCTGATCTGGGAAAACATCATGACTGTGCTGATATTAATGTATAGTAGATAATTTCAAAATTGCCTTATGAAAAACGATTATACTACGATCTGTATTTCAAAATTTTTGTCACGAGTTCTGAAAACAAAGCCACTTTTTCTCAAGAAAATATAGGAGTAGGGTGGTGCCTGTGGCTCAAAAGAGTCGGGCGCCCAGCCCCATATGCCGGAGGTGGCGTTTTCAAACCCAGCCCCGGCCAAAAACTGCAAAAAAAAAGAAAATATAGTGGGATAAATTCATCTCTGATTGTCCTTTACTTGCCTTATATTTCTAAATTTGAGCAAACATGTACCCAAGGAAGTAAAGGCAGCATTCCAGAGTAGTTCTTGCAGACTAGAGAGTCCCTTATATTAGGTCATTAAATATAAAATGTCTGATTTTGTATCAAAAGGTTTATTTATTTTATCTGAATCAAGAAGCAGTACAATTAAATAAATTATGCATCTAAACATTGACGTAGTTTTGCCATCTCAATGGAAGCTTTGTGAGGTCAGCAGCAAAGAAGCCTGAAACACGAGTAGCAGTGTAATCATGGTGTTTTCCACAGCTTTTTGATTGAATATTTTTCCTTGCAAGAAGTGGTCCAAAGCCTAGAGGAAGTGGCAGTCAGTTGAATAAGGTCTGCTGACTACGCAGATGGCATATTTTCCAATTCTAGCTTCCGTAATTTGAGCAGTTTTGTTTGCACCACCTATGCTTCAGTGTTATCTTGCAAGAAAATTAACCTGTCTCTATTGACTAATCTCTGCTCAATCACAAGCATCCTCTTCATTTCACCTAACTAGTTGCAGTAGACATACACTATAGTAAATTGACTAGGTTTCATGAATCTGTAGAGGATAATACCAGGGCTAGACCACCAAACGGACATCCTTTGCTTTTTCTAATGAATAGTTGGCTTTGGTTTGGACTGTGTTTTGGCATTTCTTCTTGATTCCAACATTATACCAAATGCCTCTGGTTGTCAAAAATAATCCATTTTCATCACACATAACAACATGGCGTGGAAATGTTTTGCTTTTATGTTGTGACAGCAAAGAAAGGCAATCTTCAAGATGATTTCTCTTCTAAAACTCATTTATTCACACAGAACCCATCTATCCAGCGTCTTTACCTTGCTAATTTGTTTCAAATTGTCCAGTATTGTTGGGATAGTAACATCAAACCTTGCTGCTAGTTCACACATATGTTGAGATGAATTTGGTTCCACTACAGCTTTGAGCTCATCATTATCCACGTTGACCTCAGGTCATCACTTGGCTCATTTTCAAGATTAAAATCAGCAGAACTGCACTTCTCAAACCATTGCCATACTGTGCCTTCATCAGCATTCTTCCCAAATGCTTTGGTGATATTTAGAGCTGTCTGCACTATGTTGGTTCCATAAAGAAAATCATATTTAAAAATTAACAGATTTTTGACTTACTCACAGTTTCAAAAAATTGCTCTAAACAAATTTGAAAAATAATCACAAACCAAAACATTTATCTGAATAATTAAGATATATCTTTACAACAAAAATAAAATAAGAGGTGTCAAAGTGAAATGTCAACAATATCAAGTTCCAAAATGAGTACTCAAGGAAATCACAGGTCAGGTACAGTGGCTCATGCCTGTAATCATAGCACTCTGGGAGGTTGAGGTAGGTGGATTTTTGGAGTTCACAAGTTCAAGACCAGCCAGAGCAAGAGTGAGACCCTGTCTCTACTAAAAATAGAAAAACTGAGGCAAAGGATTCTCTTAAGCCCAAGAGTTTGAGGTTGCTGTGAGCAATGATGTCACAGCTGTCTACCCAGGGTGACTCTTTCTCAAAAAAAAAAAAAAAAAAGGAAAGAAATGAAAATCACATCTTTGATACTTAATAATCCGGGGAGGGGGGATACACTGGTTCCTTGCTATCTTCTCCCCAGCACTTTCGGCTGGTCAATTTCATGGACAGCCTTGCACTCTGGCTGGTCAATTTCATGGATTGGCCTTGCTATCCCTCATGTGAGTTCCTGGCACCTTACTGCTGATTGGACAACTGGCTATAACTGTCAAAGACTAACACCTAAAAATCAACATTGATTTCTGGAAAAATAACCTCCTGCTATATCCTGAGCAGAAACCCAAAGACAGACCAGGAATAGGAAGCAGGAGAGCTTGTTCCCCTCCTGGTTCTCTCTGCCAGGACTTTTGGTTTTTGTATTTGTTTCTATGAATAAATCCTGTCTTCCCACTGATCTATGGTCCTTCAATTCATTTTTTGAATTGGGAAGACCAAGAACCTGAAACTCTGCTATCACTTTTGTGAATTTCTTTCCTCCATGGTATATGACTAGCAGTATTTGACTGTGTCTCCAGCTTCCCCCAAAAATACTAATGAAGATTCATTCCAAAGCACAGTTACTGGGGGTAGAAGCCAATTTATATTATGAAAAAAAATCAACTATTTGATTTGAGAATGAGAATTGTGATAACAATAGTCAGACACCTACCCATTTCCTGAGAGAAAAACAAAGTAATCAGCCTCCCAGTCACAAAAGGACTAAATCGCCTCTATTATGATCATTGTCCCTGATTCAGAAGACCATGGCTAGGCTGGGGAATGAAATAATAAAATCTACCTGGGGATCCTATTATAAAATGTAAAGTATAACCCCTTTTCTGATGGGGGCAGACATTGTTCAACTCACTGGCACCAGATGTTTTTATTTAAAACAAAAATCTGCAAATTGAGATTGCTAAATAAAAATAGTAACAACCATCTCAAGCCCCACTTCCCTGGCCTTGTTTTTTTCATTGGTAGTATTGTTCAGGACAACTTTAAACATAAATCCTTGATTTGAGTAGAATGAGATAATGGGGAGGGGTGATATCGGTATGTGGAAACAGTGAAGCAATATGTTTAGAGAACTGTTCTAAGATTTTTGCGGAAAATTGGAGCAGAGAAATAATGTAGTAGCTGTACAAATATATATCATCAAGATAAATGTTTGTGTCTTTTTCTTTTAATGTGATATATTAGGGCACATTTTAAAGCTTAAAGAGAATAATTCAGGAGAAAATGTAGGACCTATTCCAGCATGTTGAAAAACAAAATGTGATACAAAGCAGAAAGGGAATAACTTTAGCAAGAAACTCCCTTAGTAGTGCATGAGAATGAAAATATTTCACTGATGAAAAGACGGGATGTAGATGGGCAGAACTACTTTAAATAATTAATTCTCCAGGAGACACATTAAAAGTGCACAAGTAGATAGATTAGGTAGACTGTAAATATTTGATAATAGGATTTTGTTGGCACACAATTACATCTATTTTCTTGGTGAAATGAGCTGCAAATAATTATTTGAAATTGAGGAAAGGCACTGAATATCATTGAATGAAAGAGTAGAATGTGAAAACTGAGAGTGAATTTACTCAGGAAATATTAATGGAAATACAGATTAGAACGTTTACTTTGCTGGAAATTCATTTGTGTTTTTCTTTTGGCTTATCTACTCATAATTATCTGACAAAAGTTACTATTTCTTTCCATCAATTTCCAATCTGCCAAATTTCCAAATTTGTGACAATGATAGTAAGACATCATAACATTTTTGTAATGATTACATTTGTTTACACATTAGAAGTTTTTAGAAAGCTATGTTGTACAGTTTTATTATGAAATTTGTGGTCCTATGTTAAAATTAAAAAAAAAAAGAACTTTAAATGTTTTTTGTTGCTGTGTTGGTGGTGGTGGTGTCATTTTTCAATAATAACTCTTTTGCAGAACAAATGCCGGTGGAATTTTCCAGTACCCTTCAGTGTAAAGACTGAAGGGTATCAGAATTGAGTGGTTACGCCAAAGAGTGCTTTTGGTTTGCTTCAAGGAATTCAAGTTTTTCCACGGCTTAGAGTGCATGATTTGGGCAACAGTACGATAAAAGACTGCTGAGATTTCTGTACCAGAATATCTTAATATAGGAGATTGTGGTATGAAAAAGAAACACTTAAAATCAGGATTTTGGAGGTGATGTGATGCAATTATTAGTAATAAAAATGTCTAACATATTTACCATTGAAGGGAGTGGATAAATAAGAATGAAAAAACTATTAGAAATTAGAAGATAAACTAAAATACGAGATCCTAGTCTCAAAGGGGTTAAATAATTTCATTCATTTAGGTTGTTTATGGTCAATTGGTTATTGTTTCTGGGTACCTAGTAAGATTTCATTCTGGATAATGTGAAAGTTTGAATAGCCATGAAATCTCCTCTGTTCAATGAAGAAGCAGCAAAACTAACAGTTTATTTCAAAGTGGAAGTTTCAGGATTAATGCTTAGTTCACCATTCTCCATCTTTTTCTGCTACAGCCACCTAAAATATTAAGCAAATACATTCTCCTTCTGTCTGGACCCCTGAGTGATTAAAATGAGGGAAACTCTCTGCTAACCCATTCCAGAAAAATGTCACAAATAAGAAATACTTTCTTATTATTTAAGCCACTGAGATTTTAGGATGCATTGCAGAAATCGTTCTGACTGACACAAATTGATTAGTATTGTAGATAGGAAACAATGTCTCTACTAGTAATGGATAGAAAGATGTCCCATCCACAATGAATCGGTAAAAAATATCTGGACATTAATAGGGAAAATGAATGCAATAGCTCACCTAGAAGATCTGCTCTTCAGGCCTGAAACACATTTTATCCCAGCTTCTGGAAGTGTTTGAAGTTGAGCGCTCTAATCTCTTCATGGGAATTGCCTTCAGCCTACTAAGATGCCTTATCCACAATCAAAGTCCCTACTTGGGATTGCCTTTATCATTTAGTAGCTAAGATTGTTTTCAGTATAAATATTAGTCTTCCTGCCTTCACAAAGGACAATCCAGAAGTATTACCCCAGAAGCAGAGTTCCCTGTGAGATAGGCTGAGGTCTTTGTAGTAATTGTATTGCAAGTTAACTTCTCACTCTGCCCTGTTCTGCCTTTTCCTACTCATATACATGTACTGATCCTCAGAGTACCCTTCGGTAAAATTTCTGCACATAAATCTCTGTGCCGGTATCTTTCCTATGGAATCGGTCTATGATAAATGTTTCCAGGTGTGGCTAAAAAGAATAGACTCAGATGAAAATTGGGAGTTGGATCATCCACCAGCATATTGGCAATATGGATTCCATGAATCATAGTCGGTGAATCAGTAAAAGCTTCTAGCACAGAAGAGCAACGCAATTGTTAAAAAAAAAAAAAAATGTGCAGATGGTCAAGTAGAATGGTACACTAATAGAAGGCAGAAGAGAATAACATCCCACTAAGTGCAGTGTTGATAAAGCTGATGAAGTTAGATGACGCTACAGAGGGCCATTCATGTATTCAAGAAAAATACTAAAAGATCAAGGGTAAGTATTAATCAATTGAAGTTTACACATGAAATTGAAAATGTTATTGTGGCGTCTTATAAAGACAGTCATATTTTGCAGGTAGAGCACAGAAAAATATCAATATTAGGCACATGTCATATTTATAGAGTGGCATAGCTCCAGAGATGATAAATTCTTTATAAGGATTTAAAACAATGTTTTGCTTAGATTTTCAATTATATGTGCACATACACTACAATGTATTCAAAAATCTTAAATAACTACTTGGTAAATTCGATAGTTATTCATTCCTTAATGTAGGCTTGGTTCTTATTATCTAAATCCATTTGTTAAAATATACTTTCCAATGGTACAAAAGTAAAGCATCTGAATACATTAGACCCAAATGCCAGTAATTGTCCAAATATTGATGAATATATCACCCATAGGAGGTAAATGATTTATTTATACAATTTCATTAGGAAAAATAATGTTGTAGCCAGAAACTATCTGTTTTTTTGTCTTGAACTCATATTAATCATGAAAAATTATTATTTCCATTAGAATTTCAAACTTTCAAAATATAAGGATTATAAATTCCACCTTCATATAGATAATTATTGTTTCTATTTTTGGACATCTTTAAGGCATGTGTGAACTGTGATCATCTTTAATGTAGGAGACTGATATGATTTAATGTATCAATGATGATATGATATAAAACCAAAATGAAATGCTAGAGACTTGGTAACAATTATAATAAACATTTATTGAATACATACTAGGGCAATATGTAAATTATGCTAGAAAGGAATCTCTTAAAGGACAGTAGGGATTTTTTTAACCAGAATACCAGATGTGTTTGTTGTTTAAACATATAAAAATGTGAGGCCTGGGAAAGGAGACCTGGGTATTACAGTGATGATTAATTTTAGAATACATGTATTATTTGAATGTTAGATATTTTCTTTACAATATTCTTGAGTAATGTTAAAATTAGCTGACATGTGTATAATCATTTCTTAATTTTATTACACATTTTATGAGTTTTAACAAGTGTTACTATATTTGTTTTGTCAAGAGCTACATCAATAATTTTTAATCAATGCATAACAACTTGACATTTTCTAAAGCTCTCAGAATTCCTATCCATATGTATAATATATTTCAATTCAAAATCTCTAGTCTCTCTTTAGGTTGTTAAATATGAGAGTTTCCACTTTATACACGCACAGCTTTAACTAAGTGAAAATGTACATGATGAATCACTGCAAAATTACACCTTGTCAATGTACTGTTGATTGAAATGTTTAATATTTAATTAATTTTTTCAACTATATATACTTCACTATCTTGGTACCCCCAGAGGACACATTGATAATGTTTCCATTAAAGTTATGAATGTGATAATAACAGCAACATTATATCTAACTCAAGAATTTTACTAACAATTTATTTAATGTCATACTATTGATAGTAATTATTTTCATTTTAAAGATAGACACTTGAGGCACTAACAAATTGTGTAAGGTATTTGTAATGGGTTGAATTCCGTCCACTAAAAAGATATTTTGAAGTCCTAACCCACAGTACCTCAGAATGTCAACTTCTTTGGAAACAAGGTCATTAACGATATAGTTTGTTAAATTAGATGGAGGTCACATTGGATTAAGGTGGGCCTTAATTCAATATGACCGATATTGCTAGAAAAAGGTGTGGAAAAATTTTACCCAAAATCTCTCAGACGGTGTATTTTCTAATGAACACCACCTTAGTTTCAGAATTCGTGCCAACAAAACTACTGGAGAGCAAATTTCTATTTTAAGCTTAGTTTATGGTAATTTGTTAAAGCAGCCTCAGGAAATAATACCAATACTGTCTTATGTCACAGAGCTAATAAATATCAACTGAGACGGTCTGATATTTTACCTGTTTTGAAGTAAATACATTAGTCTAACATAGTTTTATAATGATGCTAAAAGACTTTAGACTTCTGAGTGAAAGGACTTTACTCATGGAAAGAGCAAGTCATATGGTTCAGCACAGTTCTTTTTTTTAGTTTCAAATTTACATGAGGGTACAAATGTTTAAGTTACACTGTTTTCAATTCTAAGGTAAAGTGCAAGTTGTAACTGAGCCTTCTACCTGGGGGGCATGCTGAAAACCCTCATATTGTGTACGGAGGTGACATCTTGCCAAATGCCCTCCCTCCTACCACTTCCCTCTGACTCCTCTCCCTTTCCCATTGCTTGACATACTTGTGTTTTATCATTCATGTCTAGCTGTCTATGTATTGGTTTCATATTAGTATTGTGTACATCAGATATTTGTTTTTCCATTTGTGAAATACTTCACTAAGAAGAATGTGTTTCAACCCCATCCAGGTAAACAGAAAAGATGTAAAGTCTCCATCTTTTCTTATGGCTGAGTAGTACTCCATGGCATACGTTGACCATAGGTTGTTAATCCATTCATGGGTTGATGGGCACTTCAGTTGATTCCATGTCTTGCCAATTATGAATTGAGCTGCAATAAACATTCTGGTGCAAATGCCTGTGTAGTAAAATGATTTTGTTTTCTTCTGAGTAGACACCTGGTAATAGGATTGCAGGATCAAATGGGACATTGACTTTTAGTTCTTTAAGAATTCTCCATACTAGTTTTTATAAAGGTTGTATTAGTTTGCAATCTGGCCAGCAGTGTAAAAGTCTTCCCTTCTCTCCATATGCATGCCAGTATCTGCATATCTGGGACTTTGTGACATGGGCTAATCTTACTAAAGTTAGGTGACGTCAGCACCCTTTTTAATGCTTTTTGCCATGTAAGTCCAGTGGGCACAACATATACGGGCAGAAAAGGATGCCTAAACATGTGTGGTTTAGATGCACCCTGTGCTTTGGCAACTCAGATGTTAAAGAGTGTAAATATACCAGCCAAATATGCCAGCCCTTTACTTTAGAGGGAGATAGTATCACGTATTTCAAGTCAGTTCTCAAATCTTCCCTTTGTTTTGAAAGAAGGTTCTTTCTTCTTTCCCAGTATTGTTCACTATACTAACACCCTCGAGAAAATTAAAATTCACTGTGTACCTATCGCACGTGTCTAGTCTATATTACATTTATAAACATGCATGATATACATGTACAAAGTACATATATATAAAGTATGTTTTATATACATGTGTGTATATACATTATCTATATCTGTGTGTGATTATGTGCATAGTTGTAAATATTTATAATTTTTGAATACTTATAGAGATAATTACATTATAAATTTCCCTGAATCTTATTCATATAATTGCATAGTCAGGGTCTGTCTGTGTTCCTGTGTGAGTGTAGGCACCTGTTGCTATTGGTGTATGCGTGCACGTGTGCATGGGTACAGATCAATAACCGGGCCACTTTAGAAATAAATTTAAAATAGCACAAAATATGCATGTATATTTGCTTTTGTTTGTCAAAATTACACTTCACAATGAGCCCATTATAAAGCAAAAATCTCATGGAAATGAACACTAGCCATTGCTTTCCAAATTGTTTGCACCACTTAACTTCGTCACCAGCAATGCATGAAATTCTAGTTGTTATTTTTTCTTTTTTCTTTTTCTTTCTTTTTTTTTTTTTATTAAATCATAGCTGTGTACATTAATGCAATCGTGGGGTACAGTGTGGTGTTTTCATTCACATTTTGAAATACTCTCATCAAACTGGTCAACATAGCCTTCATGTCATTTTCTCAATTATTGAGTTAAGACATTCATACTCTGCTTTTAGAAAGATTCACTTATACCCTTGTAGGATAAACCATAGAAGTGACCCCTCCAATCACCTCCCGCCACCCATCCACCCCCCTTCCCATATTCTAAGGCTATAATTATGTTATAACATTCCTATGACAGCTATAAATTAGTTTCAAAATAGGGAAATTCCAGTTGTTCCACATCCTCACCAACATGTACTATTGTCTGAAAGTTCCCTTTACAAACAATTATACACGTCAAACATAATTTGATAGTGTGATTTTCCTGAACAAAACCCCTTTCTAGTACCAGTCTCTTGCATTAGAACTCTTTACCATAGCTGGGATTTTTTTGCCTTCTCATCATTGTCAATGGGAACTTCTGGGGGGAGCTTTGGCATTTTAGGACACATTTGGAAACATCTGGGTGCAGTTCAGGCCGTCTCTGATTGGTGGTTATACTTTTGGTGTCTGCTACTTGAGGTCGTGAAAGATGCTTAGACATGCTATAATGCTCAGGGCAGATCCCACAACAAATAATTACCTGGAACTAAAAATCGATCAAATGCTAAAGTTACGAAACCTTGATTCTATATCCTTATTTGCTTGTCATTTTACAGCACAGTGTGACACAGGCTTTGTTCCTTCCTTGAATTCACTGTGCTCATTTTTAGTTAAAAAAAAAAAAAGAGGAAGACAAATGCCACATAATCTTCCTTTTTATGTGTAATTTTAAAAAGTTGAACTCACAGAAATAGAGCAGTGGTTCACAGGGGTAGAGTTGCAGGGGAGGGGGAGTGGGAAAACGTTGGCCAAGGTATATAAATTACAATTAGTTTAGAGAAATAAATTCAAAAGAGCTATTACACAACAGGGTGACTATGGTTAATGAGAATATACTGTAGTTTTGAAAAATGTAGAGAGAGGATGTTAAGTGCATTGAAAATAACTCTGTGAGATAATACATTTATTATTTAGCTGGAGTTAACCATTCCTCAGTGTGGGACCTCAAAACATCACACTGTGTATGATAAATACAAAGAACACCACCTGTCTAATTAAAGAAATAAAGAAAACAATGAAGAACAACAATGTTCAGCATATTTTCAATATAAATATTATGTTAGAAATTCACTTAGGTGATCTCTTATATTTTCCAAATTTTTTAACTCTAGTTTTTGAGAAAGCCATTACAATTGAACTTTCAAATGAGAGAACTGGGGCTTAGACTGAGATTAAATAATTTGTAACAACCAAAAGCATATATGTAACTACAATAACTAGAAATTGTCCATAGCTAATGTGAGAGAGCCTGGTGTAGTGTAGGGAAACTTTAAGCAAAAGGACAGTAGAAATAAAAATACAGTATTGGTATATAAAAACTTATAAATTTAAAAAGGAGTCACAAAGTATAAATTTAAAAAGAAATAATTTCACATCCCTGATGGTTACATACCAACATATACTCACGAACTATTCATGTCAATTGAATAACTCTGTCTGAGTTTAAATAATAGAAAAATTCAGTGGGAGAAAGATAAATGGCACTGAACAGACATGTACAGCTGGGGCAATTTATACCTAGCAATGAAAGAAAAAATAAAAATGGTTCCTAAAATTGAACACTATTTAAGAACTTGTACATGTTCCTAAACATTCTTACCAAATGAGGAGAAACATAGAATTGAAACATGTATAAATGGAAAAATTAATTTTTTAACTAGATAAGCAGATCAATAAATTAATCATGTTAAAAATTCAGTAAAGTAAGATAAATTAATAAAATAAAAAGATAAACAAACGGATTTGCTTTAATGGCTAGATTAAAGACACTTCAGGAAAATACATGCCAAATGAAAAATGATGCATAGCTGTCTCGTTCTGAATCATAAACTCAGATATTCTAAACTAAAATATTAATTGCTACTTTTGAGACAATCTAAAGCTTGTCCATATTTTGCAGAAAATATCAAAATATTTGGGCATAATTTCACAATAAATATTATTTTCCAAAAAGAACAAACATACAACGTCTTTTAAGATGTACTTGTGCCATATTGTGACAATTCTGTATTTGACTATGACATCCGATGTAAATGCAACATTTGACTTGATAAATACTAATTTATCATTAATAAGGATTCAGGAAGGCAGACTAAATTATTATTTCTGCCACTCTGTCCTTCTGTCAGTCTCTGTCTCAGGACTACTATAGTGTTTGTTGGTTGGTTGGTTTGTTTTTTGCATTTATCTGCTTTTTCAAAAATCAGTCTTAGCTTTGCGGTTTAGTTTCTAGGTTCTCTGTTCTGTTCTTTTGGTCTCTACCAGGCTTTTTGGTTACTATAACCTTTATTATCATTTAAAACCAGGTAATGTGATGCCTCCAGATTTGTTCTTTTTGCTCAAGATTGCTTTAGTTAGTTGGGCTTATTTTTAGTTATTTGGACTTTTTTTAGTTCCATATGAAGTTTAAGATTATGTTTTTCTAGATATGTGAAAAAATGGCATTATATTTTGATGAGAATTGCATTGAATCTGCAAATGGACATTTTAACGATGTTGATTCTGCCGATACAAGGGCCTGGGATATTTTTCCATTTGTTTGCATCATCTGTGATTTATTTCAACCGTGTTTTGTAGTTCTCCTTGTAGAGATCTTTCACTTCCCTGGTTAAGTAAATTCCTGGGTATTTTATTTTCTATGCAGCTCTTGTATGTGGTTTTGCATTCTTGATTTGACCATCAGTGTGACTGTTATTAGTATATTGAGATGTTACTGGTTTGTGTACATTGATTTTGTAACCCAATATTTTGGAATTCTGTATGAAAGGTAGTTTCAAATTATTTAAAAACACATAAGTAGAGTCTTAGATGCTGATCCCATTCATCTAAGTTTTTTTTACTAGTTTTATTGAACAGAAAAAAGTTGGAATACCAGACTTTTCTGACTCCACATCTTATGTTCTTGGGAAGTATAATAATGTCCTCTTCATACATAAATACCGTAATTCAATGATGGAATTGAGATAGATAATTTAAAGTTAGAAAATTTAAAGATTAGGTATAGGCATGATAAATTTTGCGGACCTTCTAAGGAGATGTAGATAATTTTCTTTATGCAATTACATCAGTGTCATTCTAGATCGCTCAGAGGGAAGAGTTGCTAACTACTGTCAGTTTTCTATTTATTCTGGTTTTCATAATTAACTTTCGAACATCAGTGAGAGTTCAAAATTTATTACATTTGCCTACAATATAAACGCTCCCTGGACTTGACCAATGTAGACAAACTTCTATCCTCAGGGGCCTTATGTTGTGGCCTTCTGCAGGCTTATGAAAGTATTAAGGTCTTGTCTGTTTTGTCTTATGTTGTAAAATGGATGCTTCTATTTCTTTGATTTATATGACATTTTAACAAAGTATTAGTGTAATCAAAACTTCCATTTTAATTCCTACTTATAAAAACCTACATAAATGCAGAAAATATAAAGTACATGCTTCTAACATTAAAACATCTAAACATGATTAAGAAAAAATGGAATGACTACATTTCTTCATATGTCTGCCCCTCATCCTTAATTTTCTCTATAATGAATTACTTGAACAAGTGTAACTTTGCTAGTCTGTTATAGTTAGCAAATCCCTTAGAGTACTTAGAAATACACGTCCTCTTTCTCTTTAATGATAACTTTTGTTGTTCCATTAAACTGAAAACATAATATGACTAATAACAAAAAAGTACTAAGAATTAAGGCATAAAACCAGTCCCAGTTATTAGGTTTTTCTGAGAACAGGAGAAATGTATTTCCTATCAAAAAGCCCAGATCATGCCACCTGCTCAGCCTCCTGATTTCCCCACACTCCCCAACGTCAGTGCTAGTCCTGTTTGCCTCCCCTATTAAAGAAAACCTTTTTCTCTTTGATATACAGATGTTTGCTGATCATGAGGTCAGAGCATTCTCCTTATTGTGATAGCCATTTATTGACATATATTTTAAATTTTATTTGATTTTTAACTGACAAATAGTAATTGTACATATTTATGAGGTACACTGTGATATTTTGATGCAGATAAACATTGTGGAATGATTAAATCAAGCCAATTAGCATAAGCATCCATATTTTGCAATAGTTTTTTTGAAAAACTCTCCACTTACCTAAATCCAGATGTTTTTATTTTGCAAAAGTGTACTTCCCATAAATATTAAGGTTATCTACTTGTGTTATCCTATTTCCTTGTATAGTTTATTGAATTGTAGAACTGAAAAACATAAATAATAGATTGATAATTTATATATTAATACGTGTATGCGTCTGTGTTTGTATATAGATAACAACAGAAATGGAGATACAGAGATAAAGATAGAGGTTTTTTAAAAGACATGACTAAAAGAAGCCAATATGTCTTATTTTATTTATCCATTTTACCTTGCAAAGCATCAATGACTTTACTAATCTCCATAGAAGTGCAGAAAATAGAAAAACACCAGTGAGAAACATATTACTTCAAAACAACTTGACATTTTCCAAAGCTCTCCACATTCTTAGCTTAATTTTTAATTCAACATTCTTTTAATTTCTCTAAGTGGAAAATGTAACAAGCCATAGAACAGAAATTTAAAGACGTAGGAATATGATTTTTATGACAGTCATGTATATAACTCATACAAATTTATAATAAATGGCAATTTTTTGGAGAAAACAAAACTTTCTCAAAAAATGAGGTAAAATAGTTCATCAATTAAATACAAATTTTTAAAATATAAACGTATATTCAAATACATATTTAGAATAAATACAAATTTAAGACCAGAATGTAGTTATGGATAAGTTATGACTTCTCTATGAAAATATTTTGATATTTCATACATTTTCTCATACCTTTCATGAATTTTTTTTTTATTTTAAGAGAGTATGTGTGTGATTCAGCTGTTTTTAAAAAAGTACATTCATAGTGTGGTGCAGACATTACCAATTCCTAATTTCAGAACATTTTCATGACCTTGTAAAGAAAGGTACTACTCCATCAGTAAAAAAAAAAAAAAAAAAAAAAGAAAAGAGTTTATCTAAAATTTTTTGTAACGACCTAGACAGAAATAGAGAACATTCTTCTAGGTGAACTATAGCAAGAAAGGAAAAACAAACATGGCATGTACTCCATACTAACCTGGAACTAAGCAATCACTGTGTAAGTGCACATAATAAGTGAAACTCAACAGAGATCAAACGGTGGGAGGGTGGAGGAAGAAGGGGTAAAATCCCAGCTCTCAGGTACAGTGCATTCTACCTCGGTGAAGGTCACAGTTATAACTTTGACTCAAATGGTGCAAAAGCAAATTATGTAACCAAAACCAGTTTATACCCTTGATAACTATGAAATAAAAGAAAGAAAGAAAAATTCTGTAACTTTAGCATATGCTCCTCTTTCTTTTTTTCTTTTTACAATCTTTTTTTTTCATTTTCTTTTTACATATACATGATTATTAGGTTTCCACTTATTGCCCTCATAGAATTAAAAAGGCTTGGAATTTAACAACAATAACAATGTTTAAGATAAAGACTCGAAACAAAAAAACGTGTAAAGAACGAATGAAGATAAATATATTCAGAAAAGAAATCAGACAATTGTCTATAAGATAATTTCTAATAAATTATCTTTTATTTGTATTTATAAATGTGAGTTGTCTATTTTTTGAGACTTTGGAAAAAAAAATGAGAAGTTAATTGATGGCTCTGTACTGAACCTCAGAGTCAAAGCATCTATAATAGACACACTCTTATTTCACAATGTGAATGTTACTTTCTTGCATTACTATTATTATTATTGCTTAAAACTTCATTGCAGTAATCATCTGATACTCTCCTCTTTCTTATTTTGGATTTGCCTATTCTTCCCATTTAATGTAAATTTCAAATACACTTTATATAAATTCCATTCTGTTAGTGCTTTTTTCCAACTACTTCACTTATCAAAATATTTTTGAAATTTTTCCATGTCATATGATTTGAATTTTGTACACTCATCTTGTATATTATAACATGTTTAACTCATTTATTAGTTGTAATAGTTGTTTAACAGATTTCTCAGGATTTTCTCTATCTAAGAAAATGTCACCTACAAATAGAAGTCAATTTACTTCTTTCTTTCCAATCTGGCAGTTTCAATTTCTCTTTTTTCTCCCCCAATTATACTTAGGACCTGTAGGGTAATGTTAAATAATCAGACCTTCTTGCCTCATTTCTAACTTTACGGGGCAAGCTTTTTGTTTGTTTCAATTAACCATTAAGTGCAATGCTAGTATGAGATTTCATAACTGCTCTTTATCAGGTTGAGGAATTTATTTTTATTATTATTCTTATGAAAATTAAGATGTGTTTTATCAAGTGCATATTTGGTCTATTGTAATAACAATAAGTATTTTAAATGTAATCATATATGTACAGAGGGTGCCAAAAAATGTATACACATTTTAAAAAGGAAAAAAAACCCCTTCACATCTGTAATTCTAAGCACTCTGAGAGGCCGAGGCTGGTGAATTGCCTAAGCTCAGGAGTTCAAGACCAGCCGGAGCAAAGCAAGACCCAATCTCTACTAAAATAGAAAAACCAGCCAGATGTTGTGATGGACACTTATAGCCTCAGTTACTCCAGAGGCTGAGACAGGAGGATTGCTTGAGCCTAAGAGTTTGAGGGTTCTGTGAGCTATGACACCATGACATTTTACTGAGGGTAACAAAGTAAGACTCTATCTCAAGGAAAAAAAAAGAGAGAAGAAAGGAAAGAATTATATTAAAATTTTAATAAGTCACATTTGACTTTGCAATGATAAGAGGTGCTCAGTGTGACTTGTATCAGTATACATTACATACTGATATGGTATACATTATATACTGTTACTTTTTTGCATTATTATTATTATTGCTCAATATTTCATTGAAGCAATCATCTGATTTCTTTTCCAAATGTATTTATCTTAGTTCGTTCTTTACAAGGTTTTTGTTTCTAGTCCTTATCTTAAACATTGTTATTATTATTAAATTTTAAGCCTTTTTAAATTTGTGAAGGCAAAAAGTGGAAACCAAATAAACACATGTATATGTATAGAGAAAATTAAAAAAATTAAAAGTTCTGTGTTTGTCACATGCAAACTTTATTATGTTGAGATATGTTCATTCTGTGCTTAGTTTTTTTGAGAGTTTTATCATGAATCTGTTAAATTTTTATTAAATGCTTATTCTGCACCTACAGATATGATGATATGGTTTTGTCCATCATTCTATTGATGTGATATATCACATGTATTGATTTGTGTATGTTGAACAATCCTAGCATCCCTGAGATAAATCTCACTTGATTATGATGTGTTATTTATTTTTTTGACATGGATTAGGTTTGCTAGTATCTTGGAGAGATACTGGCCTGCAGTTTTTCATTTTTGTTGTTGTCTAGTTGTGGTTTCATAGTTATTGTGACATGGAATGAATTAGAGAGGATCTGTTTCTATTTAATATTTCAGAATAATTTGAACAGAGTTGATGTATGTTTTTCTTTGTAAATTTAGTAGAAATCAGTGGTGAAGCTATCTACTCCTGTACTTTTCTTTGGGAGACTTTTTACTACTAATTCAATCTCATTTCTTGCTATTGGTCTGTTCGGATTTTCTGTTTCTTCTCCATTAATCATGGTAACTTGAATGTGTCCAGGCTTTCTTTCCCTGTAGTTTTTCCAGTTTGTTAGTAGAATGTTGTTCGCAGTACATACCTCTCCTGATTTTCATATTTCATAGTATCAATTGTAATGTCTTCTATTTTGTTTATTTATTTTAGTCATCTCTCCTCTAGGGCAGTCTCACTAGTAGTTTACTGACAGTACATTTTTTTCAAAAAATTATGTTTCATTTTATTAATCCTTTGTATTTTTTGTTTCTATTTTATTTCTGCTGTGAATATTATTTCTTCCCCATGAGCATTATGTGTCATAATTTCTTAGTTTTCTTCAGTATGTATATATATTTATATTTTTTCGGTCATGATAAAATTGTTACATGTTGAAATGTGTTCCTCACATTTGACGTTGGAATATGGAACCCTAGTACCTGCAAATATAGTCCTTATTTAGAAATAGGGTCTTTGCAGATGTAAGCAAGTTAAAATGAGGTCATTAGCACTGACCTTCAGTTGATTACGATTAGTGATGTTATACAGGAGAAGAGGGTCATGTGAAGACACACACATACTGGGGAATTGCATGTAATGATAAAGTTAGGGGTAGTCTAAAGCTCGTGAAACACAAGGTCAAGAATTTACAGTCACTATCAGAATCTAGAAGGAAACCAAGAAGCCAAAAATAATTCTTCTCTACAGGTGTCAAAATGAGTATAGCTCTGCCAGAAACCTGACTTAAGACTTCTAGCCCCCCAAAGTGTGAGACAGTAGAATTTTGTTGTTATAAGGTATTTAATTTCTGATTTCTTAGTATGGCAACTGTAGGAAACTAATGCAATAACCAAAACAATATTATGCTCTTTAATGCAAATATCAGGCAGTATATTATATGTACACACCATCAACTTGCCTAGTGTTGCTGACTTTTATTACTTAAAGTCCTGTCTTCCAGGTTTCTTCATTGTAAATTACCATTTTTCATTATAATTAATATTTTACAATTAATACTAAGAAAATACTTTGAGATCATAGATGTTCTTTTTTGTCACACTTTTCCTTACTAAACTAAGTTTACATACATTGATGAAGCTTGCTGGTTCAATTACTGTGGTGTTTAAACAAGGTTGATAACTGTTACTTTATTTTTTATATACTAATTTAATAAAATTTTATTATACAAAAAAAAAATTCTTTTCTCTCTATGCGTTTGCTTCTTCAGTTGTTTGTTTATATCCATGAAGGATAAATACTCATGGATATTTATTTTATTTTATGAGTTATAATGTTGCAATCTTTGCTAATTTTCCCCCCAAATTATCCCAGATTTGTCCATGGGGAGATCTTTTAAGATGAGTTTTCTGCTTTCACTTTCTCTATTCTTTAGCTGATGTAGACCCTTATGGTTATACCCAGGGCCCACCTAATACAGGGGAACATAGCCCACCTTGTGCCATTGTGTAAACGTCTGTTACAACACAAAGAAAACAAAATAAATACTTCAATTATATGGGGTTTTTTCTTTATTTCTTAGCATCAAAAGATGTTACAATTTCATCTTCTACTTCCCTTTCTCAGTTTTTATCTTTACTGATGAATTTAAGTATTTAAAAAACAATTTTACCCAGTAAATGTTTTTTAAAAATTACTTTATATTGGGTTGGCACCTGTGGCTCAAGTGGCTAAGGCACCAGGAACATACACCTAAGGTGGCGGGTTCAACTCCAGCCTAGGCCTGCCAAACAACAATGACGGCTGCAACCAAAAAATAGCTTGAGTGTTGTGGTGGGTGCCTGTGTTCCCAGCTACTTGAGAGGCTGAGGCAGGAGACTCACTTGAGCCCAGGAGTTGGAGGTTACTGTGAGCTATGATGTCACAGCCCTCTACCCAGGGGGACAGCTTGAGACTCTGTCTCAAAAAAAAAAAAAGTTCTTTATGTAAACCATTGTTAAATCCTGTGAAATGAGATATGGAAACAGAAAAAAATTATGTATACATATAGTCTGAAATTGTTTTTTCATTGTTAAAAATTATATTTAATATATTTTAAATCCATATGAAGGATTCATATTATAGAAAACCTTTAGGTAATACTCGCTGAATTTACTAGATGTAGGAAAAGACAATCAGAGTAATTCGTCTTATAGACATTTTTAATGTTTGAAATCCTTATAAATTTGTACCATCACAAATAACCATAAAACTTTGCACAAATATTTTTATGGTCAAATGCCCAAGTCAAGCATTGTTGTCTTTGCTTAAGATGAATCATATGCCTATAATATTTCAGGTATCTTTGAAGTGTCTTACTGTAGTAGAGTTATTTAATCTCCATGACAATTGTAGTGAATCTCAGGTTCCAAAAGATTGACAACTTGATGATTGTCCCATAGCTCAAAATAGTGGGGAAAGAATTGAGTCATAAAGAATTGACTCAAAAGACTGTGGTCCTGAAAATTGTCTTTGCAATGTTATCTAAGTTGTAAACCATTTAATATGCTTCTGACTGCAAGCAACAGAAAACATAAAAATATACACAAAACATGAAAGTGTGTTTAAACCAATTTAAATACTACAAAATATGTTGCTCAGAAAATTGTAATCCTATATTAGGGCAGATTTCCAAGAAGTACATCAATGCAGTTTTTAAGAATGTTAGCACTAACTGGTGTCAGCTAGATCTTCTGGCTTGTTAACAACATCATAGCTACAGAGAAATTAGTCATGACGTACAAACATGACAACTACCAATTCAGGAGATGAATCATTTATTTATGTGATTATTAGATTAAATTGTAAACAACAATAATGCAAATTGGAAAACACATCCTAGGAGTCTTCTGGCAGGTATATCACATGAATTCACAAGCCCATCTCTAATTCAAACAATGGCAATAAGATCAATTTTTTAAGGGAGTATATTAACTGAGTGATCTGATATATAATGTACTTTGAATCTTCTATCTTAAATAATTCTAAAATTTGGCACGTCTCTATATATTCCAATATTTTAACAAAGTATTCCATGTGTCAGTAATTCCTCAGTTGACATTATGAAACTGGAGAGCCTTGGTAAATTTGCTCAAATGTCTAAAACATTCAGCAACTTCAACAACTATCTGATGACAGTCAGGAACAGGAGTAAGTACTACTTTCACATTATTGATAATTTGAATAATATAAAGCTTTTCTTTCTTTTTTTTTTTTTTTTTTTTTGAGATGGAGCCTCAAGCTATCCCCCTGGGTAGAGTGTCATGGCATCACAGCTCATAGCGACCTCCAACTCTTGGGCTCAAGCGAGTCTCCTGCCTCCGCCTCCCAAGTAGCTGGGACCACAGGCACCCACCACAACCCCTGGCCAATTTTTTTTTTGGTTGCAGCCATCATTGTTGTTTGGCAGGCCCGGGCTGGGGATTCGAACCCTCCACCTTAGGTGTATATGGCTGGCGCCTTAGCTGATTGAGCCTATAAATCTTTTCTTAATCCCTATCCCAGTTAGTGTGCCTGTACTAGAAATCACTTAATAGTTTCCTCTCTATATTGTCAATTGATTTCATGAAAGCAGAATTTTGAATTCATTATATAGAAAAATATATGGTTTTTAATGTTAAGCAAATCCTGCTTAAATGAGCACTGACTTCCTGGAATTAATGCGTTAGGACTTTCTGCCTTAAGTTGAAATAAATGAGAAAACTTATTATCCACAATTACTCTGTATATGGCAAAAATGTCTTTTTTTAATTTATAGAAAACTTTAAAGGGCTAAAGAACTATTTTATGTGCTATAAACATAATAGTTAAACTTGCATAATTAGCAGTCTATTCTGTGTCTTTGCTGAACTTGAAACTTCTCAGTGGCAGGAATAAATCTATATTTTTATTCTCAGGGTATTGATCTCCCAGTACATTACTGGCACACATTGAATCTCAAAAAACATTTCATCAAATAATAATTGAACAAATAAATTAATGCTCCATTTGCATGACAAATGATTGGCTTTACTTTAACCACCAAAGTCAATGGTTTCCTTTGCCTAGTCAGAATTCCAAATATTTGTGGTTTGTCTTATAAAGACAGTGAAAAAATTATGTATTTAAAAGGACTTCTTTTAAAATATAAATAAGTATTAATTGAGAAACCACTTCATACAAGAGAATGTTTCTGGCCCTAATGAAAAAAAAAAATTTTTAAGACAAAATTTCAGCTAACTCACGGTTGTATTAAGTTTAACAAAATGAATAAAGATAAAATAAACGTATTTAGTAAGCGATTAAAAGACAATGGAAATATTTCATAAAATGCATATCTAAGTAGATACAAAAACTTGTTTATCTTTTGAACTATTTACAGAAAAATGGATAGCAATATCCATAGTTGAAAGGATTATTGCATTATTACAAATATGGAAATAGGAATATGAGACATTATTTTTTCTGCTTTAGAGATTTAAAAAAGGGAAGAAAGTGTTACTCTTCTTGTCTTTATTCCTCTTAGCATTCATCACTTCTTTTCTAAATATTTACAGAAATCTAAGGTGTGTTATAATTTTTGGTGATGCAGACATGACCGCAATACAAAACAATCCTTGCCTCCATGGAGCTTAGAGTCTACAGAGCATCCCAATGACGAGTGGAACTAGAGTTTCAAGTTTGAACACATAGATTAAAAGCACTGAAAAAATTCCTGTGATGTGCTGCCTTAGTTAATGCTAGAAGGAAGTATGGGAGATCATGAAGACTCCTCTGTATCATAGAAGTACTTCAGGCAATGGACTTAGTTATGCAATACCTTTAAATCTATAAACTGAGAAATATATTGGTATTTCTGAGTTTCAAACTACACAAGGAATTGTAAATCATACGTATCTTTTAATGAGAAATTTAAGATGTTAATTATTACTTAAAAGCAAACTGCATTCTTGGAATACAAGCAACTTCCTGTTGTTAAATAGGTCTGCAGGCACTCTAAGTGAAAATCATTTGTCACTAAGGTCTCGGTTGACTATCTTTTAATATATATATATATATTTGTTATTCTATCAATAGGTCACATTATCTTTGCACACTTTCCAACCAGATAATATGGCTGGATCCCAAGATCTCTGGTTAAAACTCTCATTACGCACGTATTATGTAACATATATCATTTTTCATTTATTCCTTTCAAATTGATAATACAACTTAATGTCAGTAAATACCATATTATTCCACATAAACACAGTTTTCTACCACATTCTTTCAAAAATTGATACAAATCCCTTCCTGTGGAAGCTCCATAATTTATCAAACCTGTCACTCCAAAACACGAGACAATGATATTCAGGATATCCTACTTCAGATCATGAGACAAGTCTATCATTAATGCAGTTTACTAGAGTCAAAATTTGATTTTCTTTCTACCACTATTTGATAATCAGAAAGATACTTATTCTCCGACTCATTTCCTAGATCTGTTGACTCTCAGCATTATTATGAAAAAAACATTTTTCTTTTATATTTGGAGTTCCTAAAAAATAAAACATACACTGTATTATCACACAAACCCCATGTTTATTAGAAGCTGACAAATGGTAGTTAATGAGGTGCACACAAGTGATCAAAAGGAAACTGAATAGGCTAGCTTTAACAATTAATCCTTAACCTGCAGGTCACCAGTAAGTTCCTTGAAATACAGGTACACCTCATCAGGCCAAGAAATGTCAGAGAATTAGCGCATAATGAAGCCTTAGAGTAGAAGATTAGGTTTCCCTCAGACTACCCTTGCCATTATAAAAAGTGCTTTATTTTCTGTTATTTTACACAGAAAGGGGAAAATTAGCACTCCAATTTCATGAAATACCGCCAGGGTTTTACTGAATATTACTTCATCTACAAGTAGAAAATAGAAAATAAATAAACAATAGCAACAACAAAAGCAAAAAAGAAAGAAAGGCAAAACAAAAACAGGTAATAGGCTTGGCATCCGTAGTTAGAATGGTTAGGGCACCGGCCACATACACCGAGGCTGGTGGATTTGAACTGGGCCCGGGACTGCTAAACAACAATGACAACTGCAACAACAACAACAAAAATAGCTGGGCATTATGGCAGGAGCCTGTAGTCCCAGCTACTTGGGAGGCTGAGGCAAGGGAATTGCTTAAGCCCAAGAGTTTGAGGTTGCCGTGAACTATGATGCCATAGAACTCTACCGAGGGCAATAAAGCAAAACTCTGTCTCAAAAAAAAAAAAAAAAAGACAATAATAATAAGAACAAATAGCATTATTTTGGATTGTTCATTCAAATACCCACATATTCAGTTTTTTTCTTCCTTTACGTGCTCTTATTGGTCACATCCTGCTCACTTGTCCTCTTTTTTTCTTAGCTTAGATTCTGAATATTTATGATTTTTTCACCTATAGTAGCATCCAAAAACTTGTAGTTATTTTCTGTATTTAGAACATGTACCTGTATAAGCCAGAACTATTATAGAACTATTTGCCTTCGCTAACCACTCGCTATTTTGAACTGCATTTATAAAAACTGGTTCCATCATACATTCAGAGACACTGGCCATAAATAGTCACTGAGCAATGCCCGGAAACTCTGCAACATTTTCCTATTCCACTGATTCTCTACAATAGTTTTTAAAGTCAATTTCAGTCTTGGCAAAACTTGGCAACCCCAATTTCTTCCTCATTTTCTGCAAAATTGCTTTCTATTACGTAATTGAATAAAAGACATTGAACAGACACTTCTGTTTTGTCTTCTAAATACTTGGCACCCATGTCTATTATGCATCATGGTTTTGGTTTTTTTTTCCCACTTACTTTATTTTGGAGAGGCATTTTACTTTCTATGTATTTTCGTCACATTCACTTACAATTTCATATATTTTATATTTTTTTCCTTTTAGCCTTTCCAGCAATTCACTCCATTTTACCTTTCCTGTCTAGCTGCTATCAGTAAATGAATACACAAGCACAAATCCTTCTCAACTGCCATCATAGCCCCCTGACACATTTCTATATTATTTCTTTTCTTTGATGATATATCAAAATGGCAGCTAATCTGACTGTCTCCCTTTCTACACCCGCCATTCCCTCCATACTGAATACATTTAAGGCTCCTAAATACATTGCATACTGAAAATACATGCCTGTCTTTCTCTAATATTTTGCTATGTAGGAAAATTCTGTGTCACATTTTCTTTCTTTCTTTCTTTCTTTCTTTCTTTCTTTCTTTCTTTCTTTCTTTCTTCCTTTCTTCCTTTCTTCCTTTCTTTCTCTCTCTCTCTCTCTCTTTCTCTCTTTCTTTCTTTCTTCTGTTCTTTTTAAAACCCAATTCTTTAGAAGCCAACTTTTGACATTGCTGAGAAAAGTTGTGCTCAAAACAATCGTACCCTTGACTTTCTAAAAACGCCCTCTCCTGGATACTTATTTTCCTGATTGCTTCCTCTCTTCCATTCACTTTCTTTCTCTTCTACAAGTTCATATATGAGGAACATTACTAAGATGGCATCTCAGATGCTCTTATCCTCTTACCTGCTAGTTGATAACTTCTATTCTAATGAGTTTAATAGTACTGGTGATTTACAAAATTCTATCACACCCGTGGTTATTTTGCTTAAATTTTGGAAAAAATACAAGAGTCAGGAAAATGCTTTCACTTTTTTGCCTCTTAGCCAAAACTAAATCCGTAACACTAAACTGAGCACAGAATTGACCTTCCTTACATTAAAATACATAAATAAAATGAAAATAACAAGCTTTCTCACTTTGAACTGCTCCCTATATTTCTGATTGACATTACTTTTATCTAAAAATCTGAGATAAGTACTTTTTTGCCCTATACATTTACTCCTCATATTCAGTCACGACATCCTGCACATACAGTACTTTAATTATCTACACTGCATACTCCTTCACAATTATGAAAGTTATTTTTCCCTTGTCCCTTAACACTTTTGGGTCAATTTAGTCGTCTTGAGGCACTTAGCATACTCTGTATATAGTCTTCATAAAGCATTTAGTACATTGTGATAAATCTTCTTTCCCGGGTCACTGCGCCTTATAAACTCTTACTCATCATCACATCAACCATTATTTCTTCTAGAAGTCCTTCTAGTTTAGAAGATTTTCCTATGTTGTAGCATCTAGAGGGCCATATGCTTTCCATTTCATATTATTCATTCAATTTATTATGTTAGTGGTGTTTTATTTCCCAAAGACTGTCCCATAAACCCAGAAACTGTTTATTAACTGTTGCATTTTCTACGAAAAATAGGCCAAAATAAGGATCCAATAAATTTATTTTGCTTAATTATTTTGCAATTAATACTTTCAAGAAGTCGGCTTCTATAAACAGTGCTACATCAGGCACCTTCTACATTTATCTTTTGACATGATTGTAGAAAGCAATTATTGAAACTCATAGACTTAAATCGTATGGGTTTTTTAAATCACATTTTACAGATAATGCATGTTGAAAAATAAGAGTTTTATAAAGACTGCATGAGTATGCAACAGTTTCCAAACCATATTGGACTTTGAATGTTATTTTGGACACATGAAGGAAGAAAATTAACTGTCATTGTCATCTTAGTTGGAATGTGTATTGATCTGCATATTTTAGTGCCTTCAGATATTTTGTTAAATAGATACAAATATTTCTTGGTAAATTTATTTTCCTGAAGAATTTCCTATTGTATTTCTGGCATTTTGTTAATTCATAGGTTTTTTTTTATTATTTTATGGGTAATTGTAATGGCTCATTAGAAAACGGCATTGTGGTAGAAAATGCCCACAGTCTAAATTAATTTGAAGATCTCAAAAATAATAGATGATGCATAAATAAAAGTGAAATATACTTTAGCTAAAATTATTTATATATAATTCCCAGAAATAACATTTAATAATAAAAGCAACCATTATGATTAAAGTAATAAGTATTGTTAGTTCCATTTGCAAATTCTATTACCAAACAAATGCATAAGGTTCTAATTGTATAATTGTGCAAATGAAAACTTATGCCATATCCCGTATAAATTTTAAAATGAACATTTTATTCATGTTAATAAAATTCCAAAATATTTGATAAATTTTAACTAATTTGATAATTTTACAAACTATTTCTAAAATCAAATGGGAAAGAAAATTAAATAAGTAAAATAAGAGCATGATTTGTTATCTCACCCAAGGATATCCTAAAATAGAAAGTAAATGAAGACTGATTTACCCCTTATTCTTTATGTGTACAGAATTGTCAAGTTAGGATAGCTGTCACTATTATGATTAGGGTTGGATTGGACAGTGGCTCTTTTCACACAACATTGGGCAGATTAGAAAGTAATATTAGAATGTCTGACAGCTATGACTTGTACATAGCCTTCCTGTTTATTTTATCCTTTATTTATTATTATTATATTTATTATTTGATGTTAGAAAATAAGCATAAATTTGTAATTTTCTTGGAAGAATGGCTGGCATATCATGTTTCTTTCAACAGTTGAGTAATTTATCTTCATGCTGAGCTGAAAATCTATAAAAATATAACTAATGGTAACCTTGTATGACATGATTTTAAAGTATAATTTATTTCTATAATTGGAGTTATTGTAACACCAAAGATATCCAGAGGAAGATATTGGTGAAATAATACAGAAATGTAATTTAAAAGATAATTTTATTATATATATACATATATAATACATTTCAGGTTATTACAAGTAATGAGGTTTATGTTTTCCCTCTAAGGGTTGAACTTGACTTTTTAAATATTTTTCTCTAAGTTAAAAACATATTAATATTTACTGCAATATAAATGAACTTGCATATGAGATATGCTGTAGAAACAATTGGCAATAGTAACTCTTATTTAAGGAATTGAATAGTTTCACATGGAATTAATAGAATACATCAGAAACAAAACCAATATACATTACATTTTTCATATATGAATAGAAGCTTATTTATAACCAGTGCAGATAAATATATTTAAATAATTTAAATATATTTGGGTAGAAAAGATAAGTATTTGTGAATATTTCTTCACTGTATTTATCCATATACATTCTCATCCAATTTCCTTTCTGTGTATGGATCTGTATGTCTGTCATCTATCCTGTTACTGTATTTGTGTCACTTTTTAATTTTTGAAATAATGCAAATATAAATATGAGCATATACATTAATATAAAATGAATAGATATTTTATAAACATAAAATCTTATTTGATTATGCATAGTCTGCTAGTGAATTTTAAAAGAAACCAATAAAACTGGAAAATGTCAGAATAAATTTAGTAAGCATAATTATCTTTCTTTTTTTTGATACTAAGCATAATTATCCTTTACATTTATATGTTGAGCTATAATTATTTAACACATTACCATAATGACACACTAATATGTCAATAACAGCTTAAATATTATTGTGTGACAAATCAGTCTTCTGTGGATTCTGACTCACGAAAAAGCTGGGATATTTATCATGTACATATCTCGGAGAAAATAAAAACATCTACCATTAATCATTCCATCTATCCATAAATCCACTGATTTTTCATGTAACTGTCTGTCCATCTAGGTACAATAAAGACCTTAATACAAAAGAGGGAACTAGCATTCCTTTGGCCATTTGCACACATTATTTCTGTGTAGTAATTTATTTACTTGCCTTACCTCTGTTTCCATTATCTTTCCCATAGCATCTGTTAAAGCCATGCAGTAACTTTTGCGAGGTAGTTTTTTGCACTCAGCAGGAAACTGCTTTTGAAGCCAAATTAAGCAATGTTTTAAACAGCCTTTGATGTATGACACGATTAGGTAGGTAAGCAAGTGCAAAATGAAATGATGTTTGGGAGCGATTATTTGTGCCCTGATAAAAAGAAGACAAAGAAGTGAAATATTCTAAATGTGAGGTGTAGGGATGATGCAAAACAGAATATAATATAGTTTTCCTGTGTGGATTTCACAATGAGCCCAAGGGATTTAATATGACTATGCCTATGACATAAAATGAAAACATTATATATAAAAAGCAAGTAATAGTGATTTCGTAGTTCATAGAGTTTTATGACAATCATATTGTAATCATGAATAATTTGCTTGCATGATTTCCATTATTTCCAAAATGTTAAATTCAGTGTACTGTATTTATTTGAAAACGATTCATCTGGATTGGAAAATAGTTTTCTGTTCTCACCTGGACTCCTGCGGTAGTCCCTAATTGTGCTTCCTGTTTACTATTTCTTTTCCCGTAAGTATTCGTAGCAGCAAAAAATACATTTAAACTTGCCCCATCATCACATAAGAGATTCTTCATGTTTTCTATGAAAAATTCCAACACTGTGAAAAAAGGAACATAAAAATGATGAGAAAATAATTGTGCTAAAAATACTACAAATAAATGTCTTTTTTGGCCATTTTTCTGGGTAAGACATTTTACAAAGCCATTTATACATAGTAGCAAATTGAGTCAGTCCCTTAATACTAAGTTGTATCTTCAACTTAGCAAAGGAGAAATGGAAATAAATTCCCAACGATAGTGAGAAATTTGATGAAAGCCTGGATTTTTCTGACATCAAAGTCTATCCTGTATGACTACCCTACTTGTATTAGGCAAGATTATGAAAGATTCTGAGATCTGGCCTCATATTACCAAATCGGGCTCTTTGACTAACAACGCTTAACAAACACAGGGATCCTAGATTTAAACTAGACACATCTTTGCCAAGCTAGTCATTTTGCAAAGTCCTTTGGCATTTTATTTTCATCATGTGCTCCCTACTTCTGCCTGGAATGCTGTAACTATACCCTGAAAACATAAAGTTTGACTAAAACTGTTGTTATCTTTTGTTGTTATCCTGTGTGCACACAAATGTGCATTCTTACTCTTCTGAATTAAGTTGTCTTAAAGGGAATCCATGACCTCTTTGACAGTCGTTTATCTGATGTCTGGCACGGTTGATGGTATTAAGTGGGTATTCAATAAATCGTTGCCAAATTAATTCAATTTATTTACATTTAACTTCAAAGTTTTTTTAGCTAATTACTGTGTAAATAATCCAAATATGAAAAATAAACACTTGTGGCTTACAATAATAGGTAATCATATATCTTATCATTAGTAATGGTAATGTTTTTCCACTGATAATTTACAAAGATCAAAATATTGCATTTGTGCCAATAAATGACATATATATTTCAGACTTTCACTGTTGTAGTAGAAATATTGGAAAGCCATTCAGAATATACAAAATAAGTATCTGTAGAGATTAAGAAATAAGTGCTATGTAGATTCATTATTATGTTTTCAGTTGTTCTACCATATAGCACAACACCATTTAGTAATGTGCTGGTTTTGACATATTTTTAATTATGTGATATCTTATTAAACATAAAATGTATAAGACCCTCACTTTTTAAATGTTGAAAAGGGTTAAAATAATAATTGTTCTATATACCTAAATGTTTCTGTAGTACCTCAAGATATATACATACATATGTATATATGTAGACATATATATAGAGATTTATATATATATTAATGTATATATATCTATATTGATACTATTACATATGAAAATACTTTTTGGTATTAAATATTATTTACTGCTCTTTTAAAAAATGTATATATAAGAACATGAAAGAGAAACTTTTTTTATTTCTTTTATTTTCTTCACATGTAATAGTTGCACTCAAATAGAATTCGAAAAAATGTGGAGTGGTATAAGAAAAAAAACAAATGAAACATTTAAACATAAATTAATTTTAAGAGTAACATGAAAATAAAATTATAAAAACAATATTGTACATATTGTTCATGCCATAATACATAAATTTTATCATTTTTATATTTAAACTTGATCCCAAGGCAACTAAATATATTTTATTTTACAATGTGTCTTTCTCTTTACATTTGATACATTTATAAATTACATGTTTATACTTGTACATGCTTTAAATATACATTATGAATCATGTTGTATAGTAAAATAAACACTGCATTATTTCAAATATATTATCAAAAATATTTCACATTACTCAATTATAATCAAAAATGATAAGTATATCTAAAATTGTTAAGGCACTCCTATGTGTATTGGTATGTCTTGTAAATATTGAAGTGTGTGTGTGTGTGTGTGTGCACGTGTGCACATGAATTTAATTCAGAAAACACGGAACATGTTTATATACCCAGAGTGCTCTGGTAATTGAAACAAAGAAAACGTTATTGAGGCATCATTTTTTCCACACTACTTTACACAAGGATTGGCCACATTTATTATTAGAGCTCATTAATGTAATTTTTAAGTCTTTGCTGTTTTATAGATTTTTAATGGAGTCAATATGGAAGAAATTTGAGCATGTACAAAATCCAAATGCAGATTAATTAACACTTGTTATTATGCCAGTGTTAACAATGAAACCATCAAAATCATATGCCCTACGATGGATCTAGGATCACATGCTCAGCTTACCTTTACACTAAAGAAATATCTGTGTTCAATATATATGCGCATATCTTGTTTGTCTGGCACAGCCTCACTCAGTAGTCACCGTTCAACCTGCACACTCCTAATTGTCTGGCATTAGCTGACTTCCACTACTGCTTTGTCCTTAACATTGCCAGGTGTTGCTACCAGTAAAATATACTCCAGATAGAGTAAAAACTTGAAATTTCCCAGTTGGTTTCTAACAATACAGCAAGAAAGATCCTTTAAAAACATGCCCGTTGATACCACTCATCACCTCAAAACCTACAAATCTTCAGTTTTCTCTAGAGTAAAAAACAGTTATAAAAAAGAATATGTAAATATAAATAATGCGATTTTCTGTCACCTTGCTGACTGCATAGCCCCCTGTGTTCTTGCTCCAAACGCTACTGGCTTCCTTGCTGTGGCTTGGTAAACTCCAGTCTCAGGACTTCTGACTAACTATTCACTCTGCTTACATGTTTCCCAGCTCCTAAGTTAGTTTTACCCTTCTCTACCTTTTTGTTTTTCACAGTGTTCTCCACCTTATATTTTAGTATCAATCAGGACCTCAGCCTTGGTATATGTGAACCTCAACTGTCAATTTGGCTGAGCCATAGGATGCCAGCTAGGGATGGCATTAGCTTTGGAACTGGGAACTGAGGAAAGAGATGGCCCCTCCAACGTGATGGACATCACCCAATCCCGTGAGGGCTTGAATAGAACAAAAAACACGGAGAAAGTTAGAATTTTTTCTCTGCCTTAAAGTGTGAGCTGTGAGATAGATCATGCCCTGCCCTTGATGTTCCTGGTTCTCTGGGCTTCAAATTGGAATCTATGTCATCAATTCTGCAGCTTCCAGGCCTTTATGCTATATTACTGGCTTTCCTGGGCCTCTAGCTTGCAGACAGCAGACTCTCTCATAATATCAAAGCCAATACCTTAGATTTTTTATTTTTTTATTTTTTGCAGTTTTTGGCCAGGCCTGGGTTTGAACCTGCCACCTCCAGCATATGGGGACAGCGCACCCTACTTCTTTGAGCCACAGGTGCTGCCCATACCTTATATCTTTTTATAGAACATACATATGCCCACACATATATTCTAATATATTAGTAGATACATCTATATACATACATACATATATGCATACATATACCCATGTACACACACCTTAAAGAACACTCTTTCTTGTCAGTAACATTCATTGCTAATCTTGAGAAATTAACACTGAAGTCTCAGCATTTAATGAATGTATATAGTCCTAAGACAATTTGCTTATAAGTAAGGATTCTCTGAAGACTGAAAAACTTTCAAGACACACACTATTAAATCTTAAACACTGTATATGCATATATGTAGAGAGAGTATTGGTTATGTATCTGTGGAGAACTCTGAGTAATACAAAGAGGCATTTCATGGAAGTACTCTTTGTCAAATTTTCTGAGGTGGATGGGGACAGTAAAGTAAAATGTAGAACTACATTATTACCATGGTAGTCTGAGAAGGGAAAGGGAAAAGGAGAGTTACAGAGAATGGGAAGAGTCATGTGGAGAAGACTGAGAGAAATAGTGGGTGTTATTTAGGAAATACAGCCAAGCTCAGCTAACAAGTCACACGGAGGGAGAGATAGGAGTAAAGACCCATATCCTACTCTAATCCTTCCCTACCATTCGGAAGGAGCTCCCTGTTGGTTAAATCTATTAGAAGTCATAATGTTGGAGATACCAGCAAAATTAATTCATAAAGGACTGTTTAAAAATTCCCGCTTCGCCATGTAACTCATACATGTGATAGTTCATTACACTGTCTTAATTATCTTTCTTTCCTTACTAGCATATGAACAACATGATGGCGGGATTCATTTTTCAAGCACTTATGTTAGTTTGTGGGCACTAATAGGCCCTCAATAGTTGCTAAATGAATGCTGAATTAATTAGGCTATAGTATATCCAACAGCTTTAATTGATGATGATGATAATGATCTAACAGTAATGATGGTTCCTTTATCGCTTGTTAGTTTCGTGTACCTAAGCAAAATATATAACAAATATGCAATGTCTCTACTATAAAGTAAAAGATAAATACATGTCTTTGTATACATACACATACATAAAATAAGGAAAGCACTTATTTTGATATATGCTTCATAGTAACAATGCTAAGGCTTAATGTATAGAACAAGATTCTCCGTAGGCACAATCTACTCCATTCTCAAAACAATCCATGTGGATTATCATTTTCAGGTCAAAACAACTGAGACAGATGATGTGATGCAATTTCCCAATGTCACATTTAAGCAATAAAAAAAAATATCTTGTTGGATGCTATCTATTTTTAAATCCTCATGTTTACTTATATTTTTAATTTGTATTTCCCTGAAATATGCCAAAGGCTCTTCACTGTGTACCGAGGCCTTTAATTTGTGCTTGTGCTTTTGTGAAATTCACTTGATAAATGTGAACATGTTATTACGATGTCAGTTTTTATTAATGATCTCAATTGACCCTGCAAAACATGGCACAAATGAGGAATTTTTGTCGAAGATTTTTCAAACCCAGTAGTCTTAAATAAGTATTCCATTTTCATTAATTTTGTGTCCCAATATCCTCATCTCATTTTAGGCAAACTGTCTTAATGACAAGCATTAAGATTTAATAGTATGGATCTTGAAAGCAATTCAACCTTCAGAGAATCTGTATTTCTAAGCAAATGTTCCTCGGACTGTTCATAACCGTTATCTGCTTAAAATCCACTGTTAATTTCTTGAAAGCTGGGAGTAAAGTCGAGGACTTAGCAATGAATATTACCCTTAAGAAGGGAATGTGCCTTTAACGTTTTATTAAATAGTAGTCAGGCAAAAATCTATTTCTTTCCAAACTTTATCTAATCATATGAGCAATCATACCACAAAAAAGGTGAATTTGTAGGTAAACAAGGAAACCAGTGCTTTCATTCATTTCATCTTAGAAATAAGGAAATGTAGAAAGGATTCTTTTATAGTCACATACTAGCCAGAATACTGCAATCCCTATTTAGGAAAGCTCATTGATTTACAAAATTGAGCTATGGACATCCTACATGGGACAACTGAGAATCTCAAATTTTGTTGACACAGAGCCTCTGGAGCATGAATGAAAATTAAGTATAAAAATAATGTGCTGCACTCACAGGACTTTTTTTATTTGCAACAAGGAATTTTAATGATTCTGGTTTCATTGCTGCCTTGATGTTCAACTATGCTACACATAACTCTCATGGGATACCAGATAATGGAGCACTGGAAACAATATTCTCTTCCTCATAGACAATTACTTGTTTGATCAGTGACTCGGAAATACTCCAGTTTAACAAATAACTCAGAGCTATGTGGTTTACCTATGTTACATCAAGGATGAAAACATAAGTAAAGCCACAAAAATTATATATTTTTTACTATGTGTTTATGTCCCATTTTGGTTTGCTTTAGATTTTTAAATGTATGCATTGAATGATACTTCAATTACTTATAAACAAGGTTAAATTTTCACTGTAAACTGATATTGACTTCTCAAAAAAGAAATACATTACTGTGTTAGCCATATTTAAAGTAGACAACTTGTAACTATACAATTTATGAGATTACAACATACTTGTTCAAGTTCGTAGGAAATCTCCTTTCTGCTTTTCATCTTTAACTATACATGGATTCCTTTACTTGTTTAACAATTTAAGTTTTACAAGTAGAAGATTTTTCTTTCTTTCTTTTTTTTTTTTTTGACACTGAGTCTCACACTGTCACCCCGGGTAGAATGTTGTGGAATCATCATAGTTCACAGTTATCTCACACTTCTGGGTTCAAGCGTTCAAGCAATTCTCCTGCTTCAGCCTCCTGAGTAGCTGGGACTACAGGCAAGGGCTGTCACTATGCCTGGCTAGTTTTTCCTGTTTTTAAGTAGAGATGAAGTCTCACTCTTGCTCAGGCTGCTCTCAAACTCCTGAGCTCTAGCCATCCACACCCCTCAGCCTCCCAGAGTGGTAGGATTACAGCCACTCAACCCTGCCAGAAGTAGATTAATATTTAATGAACCAATTATACATGACCTGGCACCTTGCTACTCTAAGTGTAATCCATGGACCAGCAACATTGATCCCATAGTGCATCTTGTTAGAAACAGAGAATCTTAAGTTTCATCCTAGATCTAAGTGAATCAGAGTCTGCATATTAAGATTCGTCAATGATTTATGGGTTCACTAATGCTTGATAAGCATTCTTCTAGTAAGCAAGTGAAAGGATATCTGCTAATTATTTTGTAATTGATGAGGCCCACATCGGTGCTTCTTGAAAAACAAAACAAAGCAACACACTCCCCTCCACAAAGAACAAGAACAAGAAACGAGCTAACTAACAATGTGCAATCTTGCTATATTGAAAACATATGGTATTTTTTTATGGCTACATTGGCTGGAATTGAACACTATCAGAAGCATTTTAAATGGAGAATTGTGTGCTAAATTTATTGATGCTATCTGTCATGTTATGTTACCTGCATTTGAGTTTGAGGTCCCTGGTTTACAGAAAAGGAAGGCTAATTTAGGTATCATCTTTTACTTGTATATTTTAGTTTTCTCTTTAAGCCAAAACTTAATTGATGAAACCTTGATTCCAACCCTGATCAGATGTATTTTACACATCGTTCTAAGTCCTTAGGGAGGAGTCAGAGACAAGGATTTCTGACCGCTGCCAGGAAGAATCAAAATAAGCATCCAGTGAATGTTAGAAGCTCAATTAGGTATTTATATTGGATTAGCGAATGTGAAATCAATGCCACTGCAAGGCTGAAGAACTCTGGTGTTCATTAACAAGCACCACTGTACCGCAGCAGGCCTGGGTAGGGAGGAAGAGGCAAACTGGAGCTGGGCATAGGAGATGCATAAGCAGGAGATTAACCGCATTGTCCCAGATCCTTGGCAAGTTGCATTAGTTGACTCCTGCAAAGGTGGCTTTTGCAGAATTTGCTCAGTTATAAACTTGAATGTTTCTACCTGATAAACAGACTTGTAGTCAAAGAAACACTGAGATCTCCTATTAGGCATAGACCTGGAATATGCTCCTGAAAATTAACACCTAACTTCTAATCCATTTGACATTCAAATTTATACCATGGAGCCCTTTCTATTTTCTCCATTCTGTTACCAAAGGCGGCCAGTAAGTTGATTCTATTCTCCTTAAAGAAGACTGTTTTTATCTTTTGTATCTGAATAAACTTGATGTGGATGTTTGATTATCCAGCAGAGTTCCCTTTGTTGGTAATAACAAAAAAAGCCTCAAATTTTCAATGTAGCTTCAACAAAGTAACATTTAAATAAAATTTAAATGGCAAGTAACTAGTTAAAATTCCGCATTTGGACCAACTAGTCATCCATCATAATTACCACCATGGTATAGGCTGTTAAATTAAAATCATGTTCTTTGAGTTGGTTTTTTTTATTCAAAATGTGCAGTCTGTACATTTCTAGGAAAAGTTAGTATAATTACTCATTGAAAATAAATATGCTCTAACAGGGTATAGAATAATTTCTTGTTTTTTCTCTCCTGATGCCCAGTCACATCAGCTTCCTTTTAAATTATAAGCTATGTAACTGCATTCTTATCATTTTTAAACAAAATGAATCTTTTGCATCTTTTTTTCTATACACATGTATATAGAAAACATATATGCATGTATGTATGTATATGCATGTTTGAGTAAAGATTTTTGCGTGATTAATTTGGAAGTGTATTCTTTTAATGATGAATATTACTATATTGTTTTTGTGGGCCATAAGTGGCAATAAATTACATTAACGGGGAGCTGGCATGCAGGATTCAGACAGTACAGGTTTTTTTGCTTTGTTTATTTTTTACTTCTTACTTTTGTCTTTGAGTAAGACACATAATCTCATGGCATCTTAGTTCTCTAATTCACACATTTAGAATAAATACTACTGAATTGATACTGGGCTTGCAGGTTCTTGGTCTCAGCAATTCACTGAATGAAGCGACGGACCACAGGATCAGCAGTAGGTTAGGTTTTATTCAACAAGTGTTACAGCTCTCACAAAGAGCCAAACCTCCTGGCAGAGCAGGATCAGCAGTAATACAAGTGTTACAGCTCTCATGAAGAACCAAACCTCCTTGCTCTCCTGCTCTCTCTGGGAGGTCTGAGTTTGGGCTCTCTCCTTAGGGGCTTATGTGGTGGCAGGTAACCAATGAGCTTTCAGGTCTTGAAAATAGACCAATCAGAAGCAGGTTTTGAAAACAGATTAATCAGGGATGCACTGGAGGAATTGACCTGCAGAAGTCCATGTGAGGGGACAGTAGGGAGCCAGTGTCTTCCTCCATTCCTGTCTGGCGAATTCCTCCATTCGCAGCAACAGCAACAGGTCCAGAGACAAGTTGGCTGGTCTCGGTACCACATTGTCCAGTATCAAAATGAGTCAGATATGGTTGTGGTAAAAATGAATATAACAATAATAAACTTAGAAAAACATCCAATAATCTAGAAATTGCTGAAAATATTAGTCCCCTATGGATGAACAAAAATTGTTTCCTCTCTCTTTCTCCCTATTTCTCTCATTCTTTCTCTCTGTATGTGTACATATACATATATAAATTAAAGATTGGGGCATCTCTGAGAATCAGGAATTTGAAATGCTCCTAGGTCAACAGATTCTATGCACTGACTAATGCCACAAATAAAAAAGCCCCACCTGATTTCATATGATGCGCTTGAGTCAAAATGCAGGCACACAAAACACAGTTTATTCGTGATCCCCAAGAAAAAAATAAAATGACTTTTAGGTCATGTGCTTATGGCATATGTGAAACCTAAATGAATATAATGTTTAAACGATTCCTATCCTCACAATGTATAAATAAACATTCCAAAATTAAAAAAAAAACCATGAAACAAAAAAATCTAAAATTTAAAACATTTTTAGTTCAATCTGTGTTTTTGGATAATGTATGCATTTCATATAACATATGGTTTAGATATATACACCCACAAAAGTTCTTTTTTTCATTTGACCTATGTATTTTATGACTAACAGGAAATTCGCTCACATTTTGAAATTTATTGAAGATGCGTTATTATGCCATGTTTAAATCCTTTATCCACCTAGTGATACAGGACAGGTGGCACCTCAGCCAGCTCAGCCCAGTGGGGTTGGAGGACCCGCCTCCACCTTGGGGGTGTTGGTGCCGGGACAGCCGGCAGCGGAACCAGCGGGCTAGAGCGTAGGCAAGGGGGGGAGCCTCCCTTCTTCACTGGAGGCTCCAGTAGCCAAAGAGACTGGACAACTGCTGGGGAGACAGCGGGACCTTGGTGTCTCTCTCCCTTTGCACTTATGACTGAATATGGAACCCCTATTTCCTATGCCTAGGTCAATTCCATGTAAGTCTCCTAGGCCTCAATTCCGTGAATGGACTGTGTCCATTCATTAATACATTAGTTTACCTTCCCCCAGCTGACAGAACTATATCCATTCATTTCCTGGCCTTAACACAAGCACCTATATATACTGCTAAACGGAGAGAGATGGGGAGAGAAAAAAATGGAGAGAGCTTTTCTTTCCCATCTAAGGTTTTCTCTCCCTACCAGGAACTTTAGTGTTTTTGTATTATTTTCTGTAAATAAATTCTGTCTTGCCACTGATCTGTGGTCTGCGGATTTATTCTTCAAATCACTAAGACCAAGAACCTGACAGTTCCGGTATCACTAGAATTTATTTTTTGATAAAGTAATTGGTAATTTTTCAGCAGTGGTGTCATTCCTAAATAATAACCTATGCAATATTAGTTAATCTGTATTTCATACATATTTAAATATTACATGCATATATCTAGACTTTTGTTTCTACTAATTGGCTTGTTGAATAATATAGTAATACCAAGTTAAAAATGATTGTACTTTTAAAAATACATTTAAAAAACAGGTAGAGCTGATGCCTAGCCTTATGCTGTTTATACAATATTTGGCATTTTTGTGTAAATTTCTCAGATATAAATGCAATTTTTGTTACATCTGTAAATACAATTTTTTAAACTATTATTTTATAAATATCTTTAAAGTTGTTTTTCTTTACATACAATAAAAAGAAGGAAAAATATTGCATTTGGATGGATTAACAATAAGCTCATAGAATAATTTAGTTAAATTAACTGTTATATTTATAGTGCTTATTATTTTAAGTTCCGCAAATCAGTATGTTTTCATACATATTCAAATTATATTTAAAGCTTTAACAATATATAGGATTTATTGAAAGTGGAGGTTCTTTGCATCAACCTGGAGGCAAAACACCTATTCCTAAAATGAGTTATTTTAGTTTAATAAAAAAGATATTTTTTAATAAGACACAGCTTTACCGCGATTTTTATCAGGCATTTTTTAAAACTACTATTACTAATGACTAGTATAAGCAAACAAAGAACTACTGAGAATTCAAAAAGGAATGAAATATTCCAAAAAGGTGGCTTCATTCCTATTCTAGAGCAGTTAAAGAACATTTACTTCTAAGTCTTTAGGAGCTTTGCACTTGCTGGAGAGAGAAGGTTTGTTGAATAAGGAGTGAATCCTAAATCCCAGCACAGAAGCAGGATGTTTAATTGGTGACGCATGTCATCTAGTTTGATGGTTTAGGTAGAGGAGGGTAGCAGAAGACAAGCTTGTAAAGATAGATGAAGGTTGCATGAGAAGAGCTCTGCTCCCTGAGCTGAGAGGTTATGCTACAAATATTTGTAGTACTTATAGGCTCCTTCTCAGTCTTCAAATGCAGGAAGTGAATTGAATATATCTCATTATGATACAGGACAGGTGATGCCTCAGCCAGCTCAGCCCTGCCACCTCCACCTGGTGGTGTTGGTGCTGGGGTAGCGAGCAGAGGAACCAGCAGACTGGAGCCTAGGCAAGGGGCGGGGGGTCTTCCCACCCCCCACACAGGAGGCTCCCATAACCAAAGGGACCAGACAACTGCTGGGGAGACACCAGTGCCTTGGTGTCTCTTTCCCTTTGCACTTATGACTGAATATGGAACCCCTATTTCCTATGCCAAGGTCAATTTCATGTAAGTTTCCTAGGCCTTAATTCCATGAATAGGCTGTGTCCATTCATTAACCTTGTGGAAGAGACTGTGTCCATTCATTAATGCATTCATTCACCTTGCCACATTGGAAGGAACTGGGTCCATTCATTTCCTGGCCTCATATGGAAGGAACCCATGCACCTATATATACCCCTACATGGAGAGAGATGGAGAGAAACAGAGAGAGCTTTTTTCTCCCAACTTGGATTTTCTCTCCCTACTGGGAACTTTAGTGTTTTTGTATTCTTTTCTGTAAATAAATTCTGTCTTACCACTAATCTGTGGTCCACAGATTTTTTCTTCAAATCACGGAGACCAAGAACCTGAAACTCCAGTATCAATTAGCATTTAATACACTCAACCAGCTACAGACTCCTTTTAAAGGAAACTACTTTCTTTAGAAGTAAAAAAGCCACAGGATATATAATACTTACATGCTTTCAGAACTAGATGACCTTGATTTTTTCTGAACCCAGGTTTGTTTACATTTACAACTTTAGTAAAAAGCTAAATTATTTTGGATTTATTTTTATTTTCAGAATAGCTCTGGCTCTAGGTAGAAGAGGGTTGGGCCAGTCTACTAATAGAATTCTTATATTACTACAGTCTTAGTCTTATTCTTACTCATGCTACTAGATGAAATTACATTTGATCTTTTAAAATTATTACCATTACTTTTTCAAAAACCAGTTCTGCATGCTAAGGTTTCAAAATCAATAAAGCAATAGAGTGTTATTACCATTAAGAACACATTCAAATGAAAAAATTATGGTATATAATAAAATATGTTTTGATAAAAGCCTAACAAATTTGCATAGTGTTGGGGGAGTCTCTTCTGTTTCTTCTTATCATGTAACTAAGGAACTGATGCCTTTTTGTTTTTTATCTTTTTAAGAATGTGTGTACAGTTACAAGGAAGGCATAGATAGTATTTGGACTAGAGCAAAAGGAAGAATTATTTACTATGCAGTATTATAAAGACAATGCTTTTCTTTGAAGCAAAAGTCAGCAGATTTGCTGGCAGCCCTTTATAAAAGATTTAGGATTGCTAAATTAGGGTTTCTTCAACCATGATGCAAAACAACTACTTACACAGTATTCACCCAAGGCACCTTAATACCTTGCACCCACCTTAATCCCTGGGCCAGGACCTAAAATCCAGTGGAACTGATACAATGGTAAAGCTTAAGCTGTTTAGTACATAATGAGTAATAAAAGTCTTTCTTTTGTCTCTGACCCAGTAATCTTGTATCTCTTATCCTCATTTATAAAACTGGCTAGTATGTACGGTAAACAAACAGGATCTTTGCAGTTTGTGATATAAACATAGTTGCCCAGGTCTTTTATTTAAAGTAAATAGGTGAATGTCAAACTAACTTGCACACCAATTTGTACTCCGTTTAGGAAGGAGAATTTTGCTGATCTTAAAGGATTAATCATAGAGGGACAATGAGCTGTCACTCAGAAGCATCTACTGCTTTGTTGACATATATAAAATAGGCAATGAATTGGAGAAGAAAGATGAGCTGTCTAAAATTTATTAGTTTAAAAACGATCATAAACATGTATTGTCAACCATTTCCCTAATAATAAACATACATAGATCCTTTCTTAAAAGGAATGTTGCTCCCGTATTTGCTTTAACCAAACATTTAAATGTACAACATGTCTCAAAAACCCAGCATAAATATAGACATAGTCTTTAACATGAGCCGTTTCTGTCATGTGTAATTACTAGCTGCCTTGCTCTGGTATGTTTCAGGAGTTGGGGGGAGGCTTTCCTTGCTATCAAAATTACAATTAAAATCTCACATTAGTTTCTATTTGAAATGAAGTTTCTAATGAAGCCCGGCTTCACCTTCCTGGCTCATTGAAAGAACAATGGTATCACCTATTTGGCTTGGTCACGAACAAAAGGTTAAGAAAATTATTGCAGTCTTCATAATTTTCTCAAAGCTAAAGTCTTATATAACTGTCAGCCTTTCTACAATACAAATAAGCACGTAAGTAGATAAGTTATCCACGATTTGAACAAAGACTAGTGAGAGTCTAGTCTAGTTTCATTAACCACAAAGGTCTCACAAACTGCAAAGATTGGTTCAAAATATCACATCCCCAGTGAACTCCCATTAGCACAATGCCTCCCTTTTGGGTTCTAAATAAGTGAACATTGTGTTCCAGATAGCAAAAGTGTGAAGTCATGGGTGGCGCCTATGGCTCAAAGGGGTAGGGTGCCAGCCCCATATGCCCGAGATGGTGGGTTCAAACCCAGCCCCAGCCAAAAACTGCAAAAAAAAAAAAAAAAAAAAAAAAAAAAACAACAGTGAAGTCACAAGGAAAGTGGGGATTTTACCAGTCTTCTCATTTGGACCTTGTCTTTGTTACCTGCATCATCTATTTTATTTTTCTTGCAGTGAAATATATCTTATGTATCCTCTCATTTATTGAAAATAACTATTTTTTAATAAGAATGTCTAAAAAGTTTAAAAAAAAAAGAAATTGAGTTTGTTAAGAATTAGGTTTCATAGGAGTCCCAGAACAAAAGCAGATTTCTTACAGACGAGAGAATTCAATTTGAAGACCATAAAAGGTCAAAGGTTCCAAGAGAGGGCAAATATTCAGTTTATCTTGCTATTTACTTAGCACTTGAAATTTGTCAAACCTAATTCCTTCTCAAACTCAGCTTCTTTTCTATCTACTTGTACTTTTCAAGGTCTTATCCTGCTTCCAGCTTTTGTATCTTGGGGCCCTGTATGCACCCAAACTGCTTAAGAAGAAATCTTTGCCTTGTAATCATGTATCAAAGGATGGGCACTTTAATAAGCAACCTATGAAATGAGAGAAGATAAATGGTAGGGTATATATCTGATAAGGGGTTAATATCCCAAATATATAAGTAACTCCCACAGCTCAATAGCAGAAATCATAATAATAATCCAGTGAGAACGGGTAGACAATCTAAATAGACATTTCTCCAATGAGAACATACAAATGGCCAACAGGTATATGAAAATATGCTCAATATTTTAACTCAGAAAAATTCAAATCAAAAGCACAATGAGAGGTCACTTCACACTGATAGGATGGCTATTACCTGCCCCCTGCACACACACACACAAAAATAAGTGTTGGTGAGAGTGTGGGAAAACTAGAATCCTTCAACACTGTTGGTAGATATATAATTTGGTGTGGCTGCTATACAAAGTAGTTTAGAGTTTCCTCAAAAAGTTAAAAAATAGAGCCACCATATGATCTAGCAATCACATGTCTGGGTATATATTCAAAATAACTGAATTCAAGATCTTGAAAAGATATTTGCCCTCTTACGATTATTTCAACTTTATTCATAACAGCCAAGGTGTGGGAAAAAACTAAACTGTTCATCAATAGTTAAAAAAATAGGCTCGGCGCCTGTGGCTCAATCAGCTAAGGTGCCAGCCACATACACCTAAGGTGGCAGGTTCGAATCCCCAGCCCGGGCCTGCCAAACAACAATGATGGCTACAATCAAAAAATGGCCGGGCGTTGTGGCGGGCACCTGTGGTCCCAGCTACTTGGGAGGCGGAGACAGGAGACTCGCTTGAACCCAGGAGTTGGAGGTTGCTATGAACTGTGATGCCATGGCACTCTACCCAGGGGGATAGCTTGAGGCTCTGTCTCAAAAAAAAAAAAAAAGGTAAAAAAATATGAATATGCCTGCAAGGAAATATTATTCATGCTTAGAAAAGGAGGAAATCTTTTCACATACAAGAACGTATATAAACCTGGAGGACCTTGTGATAAGTGACAAAAGCCAGGAACAGAAGGACAAATACAGAATAATTCCATTTATAAGTATCAAAGATAGTCAAGCTTGTAAAGAGGGAGTAGAATGCTGGTTGCTAGGGACTGGGGAAGAGAGGAGGGTCATTGCTCTTCAATTGGTGTAAAGTTTTGGTTATGCAAGATGAATGCACTCTAGAGATCTCAGTACCGTATAGTATCCCTAATAATTCTTTATTGTGCACTTAAAATATTCTGAGAAAGTAGATCTCATGTTTTTGTTACAATTAAATAAAGGTTTGATTTATATGTAAATACAATGTATTTTAATATTCTATCAAAATATGTTCACAGTAGGATGTATTTCATGTAGGACATATTCCTTGTTGATGAGGAAAAATAGTCACTAATTCAATTAGCCAAGGCATTCTCTCTATCTAGACAAGTTCTGTATATTACTTATATTAAAAGAAAAGATAGAAAATCGTGTGGATAAGCCAGATCAAATTAATTATCTCTAGAGGCAGGCATTTATCTTTGGCTGAAAGTTAAGGGAGGCATTAGACTGAAAGAAGGAAAAATTCACAGGTTACAAAAGAAAGCTTTTTACATGGAAGCTGCTCATAGAATTGTTTTGTCGTGCTTAATTAACAGAAAGATTATAAAATCTCATCAGCTATTCTTGCTTCAAGCTACACAATACACTGTTATAAATACATAGCATGAAGCCCATAGTTATGCACATATAGATGGAAATAACGTTCAGGTTATCATGTTGTTCTCCAACCTTTAATTTAGAATTAGAATATTTAACATTTTATATTAGTATTAGAGTATTTCATGTTTGATTTTTTTTGCATTTGAATATCATTTGATATTTAGACTACAATGTTATGAGGCTAAATCAATAGACATATGTGTCAAATAGATTTTTCTATAATTTGTGAATCAAAGAACGGGAGACAAAAAACACACAAGTTATTGGGGCAGATGATATCGCATAATATGACACCGTAAACATAGGCGGGAGTTAGCATTAAGGTTCTGTTTGGTAAAAGTCTGTCATAAATCCTTCAGGAAGGCAAGAATAAGCATAGAGAAGATAATTATAAACTATAAATACAAATAATTAAATCATATAGTAATATTGTAAAAATAATTAACAGTTGTTTGAAACCACGTAAGAAGCTGTGCTAAGTAATACAGGCTACATATCATTCCTTTAAACTCACATTTTATTCTTTTAAATTCATATATTTGGTTTTGGATCAACAAACCATTGTTCACATTTTCCCAGTTCCATGTCCTACTTCCCAAATCCATAACAAGAATATACTTTAAATAAAATAACCCCAAACGAACGAAAGAGAGAAAAAAATACTGCTAGCAGCAACAATGAAATTTTCTAGTAATAGGTGTAGATCAAATAAGTTTGGTATAAAGAAATTTTTTAATGTACCAATAACTGTATACAATTTCCATCCATAATATACTCAGGAAAAAAAAATGCTATTATTGAAGGAAGAAAACCAGGGGAAGAGTACTAACTCAGAGTCACAGTGTAAAAAGCACAGGTGAGAAAATTAGGGTTTTATCGGTATACGCAATTGCCCACAAAACTTCGCAGAAGTTGAACTGCTGGTCAAATCTCTTTCTACAAATTGTACCGAGCCATAGGCAGCCCAAATATAACCATACGTTAAATATTTGAGAGTGTAGATTGATGTTAGAAAGATAAGGTTGGACTTTAGAGAGTTATTGATAACCAGTAAAGAAAAGAAAGAGCATCACCCACTTCACAGACTGTCATACCGCCACACTGCATCCAGCAACCCGTCTAGGTAGCCACATGGACTATAGGCAGAATTGGCATTTGTTTATGTGAAAAATATTTATTGACCACGTATTTATGCTAAAATTTATTCAAGGTGCTTGAGATTCACCACTGAATGGAAGAATCTTACTGTGCCAGTTTTCTTAGTAGTCATCGTGGTACAGATCAGATCACAGGGACTGTTAAGTTTGGAGTTGCACAATTATGCTTGTAGATCTACCGAAGTGTCTCTGTGTGTGTGCGTGTAAAACTTCCTTCTGTCACTTAGACTTCATCCATTTACTGTTATTTAAGAAATTACTTAAATTGTTGTACTTCATTTTCTTACTAGTATAGCCTTTTTAAAAAAAAAAATTCTATACTGCTTTGTATTATTTCCCATAGATTACAGAACACCTCAGTAAACTGTAACAATAGATGTCAAATTAATAGCATACACTTCACATGTAAAGTAGCAATTTCATCGTAATTAATTTCACCTACTTGCACAAGTTGTGCTCTGATTCAATATATTTATATCTGATATCACTAAGATTTAAAGGCACGTATTTGCTTTTTTAAAAAGTATATTAACTTGAAATATAAATACATTTTTTCTAACAGTAAAATGAAACCAAAGAATATATAAAAATAAAGAAAAGCATCCTTTATATATGCAGAGTATTTATCATACACATAAAATAGAAATAATTCTTATGTCATGGTATGTTATGATATTTAAATATGTAATGTGAAAATTATTTAGCGATTTATTTATTTACAGTAGCAGTCCTCACTTAAAGATAGCGATAACAAGGTTCGGTGCCTGTGGCTCAATTGGCTAAGGCACCAGCCACGTACACCTAAGGTGGCGGGTTCGAATTCCCAGCCAGGACCCGCCAAACAACAATGATGGCTGCAACCAAAAAATGGCCGGGGCATTGTGGCCGGCGCCTGTGGTCCCAGCTACTTGGGAGGCGGAGGCAGGAGACTGGCTTGAGCCCAGGAGTTGGAGGTTGCTATGAGCTGTGATGCCATGGCACTCTACCCAGGGGGATAGCTTGAGGCTCCGTCTCA
>CAUYQV010065815.1:0-61946 GCA_963574575.1 Galagoides demidoff | reverse complement strand
CACATCTACAGGTGTCAACAACTCATGGTGAAGAGCACATTTATGCTTTTGTTCGCCCCAGGCCCTACCACTTTCCAATCTCATTCATTTCCACATCCACCTGATCCTTCTTAAGTATTTGAGTTTTCAACTTAACAGTGTAACTGATGAAGCAACATAGAAAAAAGTCCTGGAAACAGTATCTAAGGGTTTGACTCCCTATGGGAGGTGGGGCTATCAGTGACCTTAGTTGTTTGCTGTTGTTGCTTTTGAGCTGGAGTCTCACTGTCACCCTAAGAAGAGCGCCGTGGCCTCACAGCTCACGCAACTTCAAACTCTTTTTTTTTTTTCTTTTTTGAGACAGAGCCCCAAGCTGTCCCCCTGGGTAGAGTGCCATGGCATCACAGCTTACAGCAACCTCCAACTCCTGGGCTCAAGCGATTCTCCTGCCTCTGCCTCCCAAGTAGCTGGGACTACAGGTGCCCATCACAACACCTGGCTATTTTTTGGTTGCAGCCATCATTGTTGTTTGGTGGGCCCGGGCTGGATTCGAAACTGCCAGCTCAGGTGTATGTGGCTGGCGCTCTAGCCACTTGAGCCACAGGCGCCAAGCCACAACTTCAAACTCTTGGAGCTTAAGCAATTCTCTTGCCTCAGCCTCCAAAGTAGCTGGGCCTACAGGTGCCCACCACAACGCCCAGCTATTTTTAGAGACAAGGTCTCCCTCTGGCTCAGGCTGGTCTCAAACTCCTGAGCTCAGGCAATCCACCCACTTCGGCCTCCCAGAGTGCTAGGATTATAGGCAGAAGCCACCACAACCAGCCAAATGTTAAGTTTTTATAAACAATTATTTTACAACAAAATTGTTGGGTTTGGGGTTTGTTTGTTTGTTTGTTTGTTTTGAGACAGAGTATCAAGCTATAGCCCTGGGTAGAGTGCTGTGGCATCACAGCTCACAATAACCTCAACCTCTTGGGCTTAAGCAATTCTCTTGCCTCAGCCTCCCAAGTACCTGGGACTACAAGTGCCTGCCACAATGCCTGGCTATTTTTTTTGTTGTAGTTGTCATTGCTGTTTAGCAGGCCCAAGCTGGGTTCGAACCCTCCAGCCTCAGTGTATGTGGCCAGTGCCCTATCCACTACAGGAACTGCCTGGGTTTGGGTTTTTATTATTTTTACAATTAAAAATAATAATAATTATATATGAAACTGCTTTCCTCTGTCCCCTAAACGGTAACCCTCAGCAGAGCTATGAGACCAAAAGACTGTTAGCCAGAGAGTGGTAACAGACAGACCCTGGGAATCTGACCCTAATAATATTAATGACTTACATTAGAATCCTGGGAGCAGGCATTGGTGAAGGCATTAATTCTAGCTAAGAAGCTACAGAAAGGAGGAACCAGGAGAATCGATGAGAACATGCACCACTTTGGCCATCATGACAGTGGGATCCCCGGCTATTTTGAGTGAAAGGCGTCTGGCTGAACAAGTGCTTCTTAGAAAAGTTAAATCCAGTTCTAAGAATTACAGACACATGGCTCAACTGCCCAAACCAAAGGAAGATTTCTAAACTCATGAGTTTTATGTAGTAACACTGCAAGTTGTAGTCTAATCTTGCTGGTTACAAAAATTTCAATGCTGAAGTTACTTACATGGTCTTCTATCCTATGACATGACAATCTTAGGGGGGGGAGATAGATCACCTTGGATACTGGACAGGGTACAGTGGCATCCCCATAGCTGACAGCAACTTCTATCTCCCAGGCTCAAGTGATCCTCTCACCTCAGCCTGCCAAGTAACTGGAACTACAGGAACATACCACCTCACACAGCTGATAATCTTTTTTTTTCCCTATGATCTTGGATAAAAACACACTCTTATCTCCATGTATTATTCCCCAACTATGGATGTATTTAATAGACATTTCACTTCTCCCTCCACTATACGCTATTACTGCAGCTAACAGCAGAGGGCAGTAGGGTACAGTGAAAAGAAAAGCTCCTAGACTCTGGCTGTGGAGGCCTCTCCTAACTACCTCTCTTCAGGGACCTCAATTTGCCTTCTATAAAATGGGAAGACTGACTTAGTTTTTCTTCTGAGTCTCTTATTCAGGGGTGATGGTTGGCAAACTATGACCCGCAGGCTAAACCTGGCGAACTACCTATTCCTGTGTGGCCTGCAAGCTAAGAAAGGTATTTAACATTTTTTTAATGATGGGAGGAGAAAATCCAAAGACTAGTTCATGAACACACAATGTGCATGAAATTCAAATTCCAGTGTCTGTTAACAAAGCGCTCTTGGAACTCAGCCACAAAAGGTCTGTATCTGCTTCAGTGGGACAACAACAGTTACAACAAAGACCCAGAAAGCCTCAGGTATTTACTATCTGGCCCCTTATAGAAAAGACAGCAATTTGTAAGATCAAAATGATTTTAAATATCACCTTCTCTTCCTGCACTACTCACTGGTGGTCTGACTCACGATTAATAAAATGTCCCAAGCACATATTGGTAAAGGGATTATATTTTAGGAAAAGGACTCTAAAGTCTGTTGAAATAAAGGATCTAGGAAGAGGGACTTTACCTAACAACTGCAATCAATGCAAGCTGGTTTCTTGTACCCTCAGTGAATCCCCAACAATTAAAAAAAAAGAAAGGATCTAATTACTTCTCACTTAAAAAGCCAATCAAATGATGAGGAATTTGTCAGGAAGTGTAATCCCATGTACCCCTCTCCTTTTGTACCTCTCAAAGAAGAGAGACGCTAAGTTAAACACATTATACTACACCTATGCTCATATTCCTATGGAAATGTATTTTCTGAAATGGTGTACAGGGAAACCAATAGTTGCACACACACCAACATGTTTTATTTTACCAATTACGTTATTAATTTCATGTACATTAGAGAAATCACAATAAGCAATTTAAATATTTTATTTTGTGTAGCTTGGAATAAAACTAAGTTCCAACTTAAATACTTAGAATATGGCTCAGCACCTGTGGCTCAAGTGGCTAAGGCACCAGCCACATACACCTAAGGTGGCAGGTTTGAATCCAGCCTGGGCCCACCAAACAACAATGATGGCTGCAACCAAAAAATGGCCAGGCGTTATGGCAGGCGCCTGTGGTCCCAGCTACTTGGGAGGCGGAGGCAGGAGACTCGCTTGAGCCCAGGAGTTGGAGGTTGCTGTGAGCTGTGATGCCATGGCTCTGTCTCAAAAACATATATATATATACATACACTTAGAATATAATAAAAATATGGCAAAAAATCATGGCAGTGAAAGTTGAGGCAACAGTGATTCACAAAGTTGCTGCCAAGATTGAAATTTAGAACACTCCCTCCAAGGGATGCTCTCTATGGGAATTACAGGCAGGCCAACAGGTTTGAATGATTAAGTATCATATTCTATGTACTTGGCTTAAATGGAATCAGAAGTAAGTTTTTAGGCTCAGCACCTGTAGCACAGTGGTTATAGCACCGGCCACATGTACAGAGGCTGGAGGGTTCAAACCCGGCCCAGGCCAGCTAAACCACAATGACCACTGCAATAAAAAAATAGCTGGGAATTGGGGCAGGTTGTCTTGTAGTCCCAGCTACTTGGGAGGCTGAGGCAAGAGAATCACTTGAGCCCAAGAGTTGGAGGTTGCTGTGAGCTGTATGTACCCAGGGTGACATAGGGAGATTCTTGTCTCCCCCCCCCCAAAAAAGTAAGAGGCAGTGTCTGTGGCTCAAAGGACTAGGGCCCCAGCCCCCTATACCAGAGGTGGTGGATTCAAACCCAACCCTGGCCAAAAACTGCAAAAAAAAAAAAAAAAGTAAGCTTGTCTTTTTCTTTTAGAGACAGAGTCTCACTATGTCTCCTTCGGTAGAGTACAGTAGCGTCACAGCTCACAGCAACCTCCAACTCTTGGGCTTTAAGCAATTCTCTTGCCTCAGCCTCCCAAGTAACTGGGACTACAGGCACCCGCCACAACACCTGGCTATTATCTATTGCAGTTGTCACTGTTGTTTTAGCTGGCCCAGACTGGGTTCAAACCCACCAACTTCAGTGTGTGTGGCTAGCACCGTAATCACTGCACTACAGGTGCTGAGCCAAAAAAAAAAGTAACCTGGCTCGACGCTTGTGGCTCAATCGGCTAAGGCGCCAGCCACATACACCTAAGGTGGCAGGTTCGAATCCCCAGCCCGGGCCCGCCAAACAACAATGATGGCTGCAACCAAAAAATGGCCGGGCGTTGTGGCGGGCGCCTGTGGTCCCAGCTACTAGGGAGGCGGAGGCAGGAGACTCGCTTGAGGCCAGGAGTTGGAGGTTGCTATGAGCTGTGATGCCATGGCACTCTACCCAGGGGGATAGCTTGAGGCTCCGTCTCAAAAAAAAAAAAAAATACTCAGAATTCAGTGTTACACTATAAGCTACCATGAGCCATCTTGCTCCATACCTACTATCTAAGGAAAAAACATTTTGTGCTTCAAAGAGCAAAAGATACTAATGTGAATCACATGTTACAATTGGTTCACTCTTTTCTGTATGTTCCAGCTGCCTAATCGGAACATGATACGACAAGAATAATTTCATTCCACTGTTACCACCAATTGCTGTACTCACTGCACTGATGTATCAAATATTATACAATCTGTAATTCACTAATTTAAAATAAAGTTCTGTAATAACTGTTACTTGCTCACTTATATTTTGTGCTTACTTGCAAGAAGGAGCCTTTCTTTATGACCTGGCAGGGAAGCAAATTTGCTTCTAACCTGACAGTGTGGTGGTTGACAGCCCCAGCAGGCTGGCAATGCTTCAGTCAGTACTGATGGGGGACTGAAAAGGTAATTCCAGACAAGCATTTGGAACTGGGAAACCTGGGACCAATCCTCTGTGCCCTGCCTAAGGGAGTCCTGTAAATTGTATAAAACCATAAGTAGGATCTATAGAGAACTCGAATCAATCCATATGAAAAAAGCCAGCAATCCCATATATCAATGGGCAAGAGACACGAATAGAACCTTCTCTAAAGACAGATGAATGGCTAACAAACATATTAAAAAAATGCTCATCATCCCTAATTATTAGAGAAATGCAAATCAAAACCACCCTGAGATACCATCTAACCCCAGTGAGAATGGCCCACATCACAAAAATCTCAAAAATGCTGATGCTGGCGTGGATGTGGAGAAAAGGGAACACTTTCACACTGCTGGTGGGACTGCAAACTAATACAACCTTTTTGGAAGGAAGTATGGAGAACCCTCAAAGAACTCAAGCTAGACCTCCCATTTGATCCTGCAATCCCATTACTGGGCATCTACCCAGAAGGAAAAAAATTCTTTTATCATAAGGACACTTGCACTAGACTGTTTATTGCAGCTCAATTTACAATTGCCAAAATGCCCACCAACCCAGGAATAGATTAATAAGTTGTATATGTACACCATGGAATACTATTCAGCCATTTAAAAAATGGAGACTGTACAGCCTTTGCATTAACCTGGATAGAAGTGAACACATTCTTCTTAGTAAAGCACCATAAGAATGGAGAAGCATGAATCCTGTGTACTCAATTTTGATACGAGGACAGTTAATGACAATTAATGACACGGTGGGGGTGGAGGAAGGGGAGAGCAGAGAGAGAAAGGAGGAGCAAGCAGTGGGGAAAGGAAGAGCAGAGAGAGGGAAGGAGGGAGGGGGTGGGGTCGTGGTGTGTGACACACCTTGTGGGGACAAGACACAATTATAAGAGGGACTTTACCTAACAAATGTAATCAGTATAACCTGGTTTCTTGTACCCTCAATGAATCCCCAACAACTAAAAAAAAAAATTGTATAAAACCCTAACTCATGGTCAGAACCTTATAGATTACAGGCTATTTACCTCTCTGTACTATCTACTCAGCTATTAAAAAACAAACAAACAAATCCTCTTGGGATTATTTTACTTTTTGAGACAGTCTTACTTTGTTACCTTTGGTAGAGTACTATGGCATCATAGCTCACAGCAACCTCAACTTCTGGGCTTAAGCAACTGATTCTCTTGCCTCAGTCTCCCAATAGTTGGGACTGCAGGCACCCACCACAGTGCCTGACTATTTTTAGGGACGAGGTCTCACTCTTTCTCAGGCTGGTCTCAAACTTGTGAGCTTAAGCAATGCACCCACCTTGGCCTCCCACGGCTGGGATTACAGGCCACTGCACCGAGCCCTGGGACCACATTTTAGTATAAGAAATATCAATAACTTAATTTCTTTTAATACTCAGAATATCAGGTCAGGCACAGTGGCTCATATCTGTAATCCTAGCACTCTGGAAGGCTGAGGCAGGTGTATTGCTTGAGCTCAGGAGTTTGAGAACAGCTTGAGCAACAGCGAGACCCCATCTCTACTAAAAACAGAAAAACTAGCCAGGTGTTGTGATGGGTCCCTATAGTCCCAGCTATTCAGGAGGCTGAGGCAGAAGGATTGCTTGAGCCCAAGAGTTTGAGTTGCTGTGAGCTATGATGACACAGCACTCTAGCCTGGGGCAACAGAGTGAGACTCCGTCTCCAAAAAAAAAAAAAATTTTCATCTTACATTATAAGCTATATCATGAGTCATTCTGCTATATGCGTTCTGTCTAAGGAAAAAAGTTTCGTGCTGAGAAGAGCAAAAGAGAATATTAATCAAGTGTAATGACTGTTTCACTTTTTCTACATCTGTCAACCACCAGGCTGTCAGGTTACTAAAAATAATCAATCTTCTGACACAATTTGCCTTCCCGCCTCTCCCACAGATGTGGTGCGCTGCCCACACAGGAAGCACCTTGCCTAATGGGACTATTTTTTTCGTTCTCCACATACACAATCACATTCCACAGTGATAAAGCTTTGAAAGCAGGAATCCTGCTCCGACTTTCTAAGGACTTTTTCCATAAGAATTACCAAGGATAAGGACAGCAGATTGAAATCCAAGTTGTAAACCCTTGGGAGAACCACCAGCAGTGCTGGTCCCAACAATCTCCTCTGTCATTATCCCAGGGACACATCTTGTCTCTGAATTTTCTGCTCTCCCAGAATAAGACAGAAAAATGATGGGCCAAGAGCCCAGGAAACAGAACAGAATACTAGCTGTTTGGGTCCAAGTAACTCATAGCTGATAAACAAAACACAGTCTGAATACATCTTTTTAAAGAGAATACTACACTTTCTCTAATAATGAGCCTGTGTTATCTATGTCCAGTAATGAGTTACTCTAAGTCCACCAACAGAAGTTTTAAACTTCAATTTTTTAAATTTTAAAGATTTTAAAATTTTAAAAACCCAAGATGACTGTTTAAGAAAATTAACCAGTAGACATGTAATCAGAATTTCCTCTCTTTGGCTTGTCTCACTTACAAGGTATTAAAAACCCTTGAGATCAGTATGTTTCTGCATTATGGACGGCACTTTATTATTTATAAGGTAGTCTATTTCTTTCTCACTAGGTCATAAGCTTCTTATGGCCTATAATCATTGTATATAAACAGGGTAGCCAAAAAGTCCAGAAGTGAACAATGTTGCTATTGTTTCTATCAGATCAATTATTGATACTTCTCCTGGGGGTTGCTAAAAATGAAGGTTTAATCATTCGAGAATCAGACTCACAATTAATGGGAGTCCACAACAAGTAGACACATGTGTAGGAGTTGGTGGGAAGGCAGAGTTCACACATCCTGTCCACTGCAGTGTTGCCGGCACGCTAAGCTACACGCTGCTATGAAGGACAGCACGGCGGACAGACTGCAGGTTGTCACTCAACAGAGTAATGTCACCAAGCAATATCTATAAGCCATTTACTATTTATATTTGCCTAAGTTTCCATACTGTGTTGTAGAGGATGCCAAGAGCCAGACAACCTCTGAGCAAGATTTGCAGCTGAGGGGTGGACCTTGGGGCAATTCGTCTGCAGGCACTCCTTGCAAAGAAAGCCCGAGTCCATGGCAATCCTTAGGCACACAGTCATTGTCTAATACTCCCCTCACCTGTGTCTTGTACTGTCTCAATAAAAGGCTAGTGCAGAGGTTGCTGGAAGCTACCCTGCAAACCAGGTTAGCCTGCCTCCTACAAGCTTGTACTTCTAATCCGCATCACGCCTGGTTCCTTCCTGCAGGGATCGAGACCAGGGCCACAGGGGTCCTACGGGTTGCAACACTGTGTGGCAAACCTATAGATGCTCAACAAATATTTCTTAAACTGGACTATGAATCATTAACATCCCTAATACTCTTAAATCTTCTCTGGAATCAACTCTTGCTGCTGATGTCATAGGCTATAGACACCACTTAGTTCTCTAAATGCAGGCAAAGATGAGAATGGAAACCTTGTCTGGAATACACATAGCCCGGGGCCCAGAAAGTCTGTTTTCCAAAATCTGTCTGAAATAAATAATTGAACAATCACAGAATAACAAGGTCAAGATCATTAACTATTACACTATTCAAAGCATTTCTTAAAAAGAGAGGTTGCTTAGACAACTGAGGTGTCTGTCTAAAGAAGATTTACAAATTATTTCATCCAATAATTTTACTCCATGGAGGAAGGAACTGACACTCAGAGATTTTATGGTACTTATCTAAACAATGGTTCCCAACTAGTCAGTGGCCCCACCAACTTAGAAATCAGGTCGCCTGAGACGAGCACTATGTTGACATGGTCTTGGTGGAACAGAACTCATGGGAAGCAAAAGCAGAAAAACAGAAATGTATTTTCCCAGAAAAATATCAAGCACCAGCTTTATCCCTGCAGGTAGTTCCTTTCTGTACAGGAACCTCAGGGACCACAGTGCGCTGCAGGGCTCCATGCATTCCAGTCCCTGGATGTGCCAGAAAACGGACTCCAGTGTTCTCTCTGCGTTTCTCCAGGCTGAGAACCCACTGATTGTCTGCATTGCTTGTCACTGGTAGAGCCCTCAAGTGAACAGGGTATGTTGTGCAAAGCGATCACCCGTAAGCAGAAGAGTGAGATGCTGGGACTGCCTGCACCCGGGCTGGCCTTTGTAGCCCATGGGGGGCAAGGCTGACAAGCCAGCTTGCCGGATCTCTGCTGACGGCACTGCCCTGCTCGCACTCTCACCTCTTCCCTGCTGACGTCCATGTTCCACACTGCGATCCCACCATCCGAGGAGCAGGAGACGAGCTGCCGTGTGAGCTGAAGGTAACACAGAGACTGCACCCTGTCACTGCAAGGAGACACACAACAGTCACTTATCTCAACATGGAAAAACCAACCGTGGAGATCCCCAGTAGCACAGGCGCACGCACACAGAGGAGGGGGGTATCTGCCTCCTTCCTGCAGGCCCGTCAGACTACTTCTCTGGATGCCCAAAGGCATAATCTCTTGGCCTATTTATTGACTGAGTGACTGAGACAGGGTCTCACTACCACCATCAGGGCTCAAGTGATCCTCCTGCCTCAGCCATCAGAGTAGCTGGGATTCAAGGCATGCCACAACATCCAGTTAAGTTTTCCATTTTTTGTAGAAACGAGGGTCTCCCTACATTGCTCAGGCTGATCTGAAACTGTTGGCCCCAAGTGATCCTCTTCCCTTAGCCTCCTAAAGTTCTAGGATTACAGGTGTGAATCACTATCCCCAGTGATGGGGCAGTCTATTTTTACACAGAACCTTTCCTTAGTTAATTTTCAACCTGATTGTGATTACAGTAAATAGCTACAGCCTAACCAACAAAGTAGAGGGAAAGGGGGGGGCAAAGGAGGTATTCCTCTTCCTTTCCAGACTGGAAGGCAAGAGCCAAAATATGACAAGATCATCACTTGGGTGAATGTGACTGTCAAACCAGATATTACTCCTTAATGAAAGACCTCTTAGAATTAAAAAAGAAAAAAAGTTAAGCAACCATCTCAAGAAGAGCTTAGTAATGCATTACAGGCGCGGTCAAAGTCCTCACCTGCGGTCTCTAACCCACACCTGCTGTAAGCAGACATTTCAGTGGGGCGACTCCTTGGGAGAGAAAGTGGTGAGGGCTCTTTGGACTAAGAACAAATTAACCCTGTACTTTTTTTTTTTTTTTTGCTAATAAACACTAGACACTTGGGACTGGCAGAAAGCAGATAAAAGCAGGCTGAGAGCCCATAAGCCCATAAAATTGCTATCTGAAAAGCTGGGGTCTGGAGAGAGTAGGTACTAGAATATTACTGCGGTCCCAGGGCTCCCAGCAAACCAGAACCTCCCCCCGCCCCCACAGGAAGTCACGCACTGGTGGCCCTGCAGTAAGAGCGTCCGGCCTTTCCTTCCTCCGATGTCCCACATGATGATGCTGTTGTCAGATGCTCCTGAGAAGAGTAACCGCTGAATCGGGTCCCACCAGAGGCAGGCTACACTACCTGGGGTGAGAGAGAGAGAGAGGGGGGGGTGGGCAGAGGGGGACGGAGGGCAAGGTAAAATGTAACTGTATTAGGACATACACATTTGACAGTTGAACACCTAATTAGGCCCAGCTGAGCATTCAAGTAAAAATGCATCTTTATTGTGTACAATGGATCATTCAACCACAGTACCATGAGTCACAGAGGAGACTCATGGCACCATCACCCAAAGTTACAGCTTTAGGATTTCCAGTTGTTCATTAAACTACTTTGAATACAAACATTCCCTTGTTCTGTATTTTAAAAATTATAAAGTAGCTATATGTGAAATGTCAGTTCAGAAAAAGTCCTTGGGGAAAAAGATTAATATTTAATGAGAAAAGCCAGTGATGTTTACTGTGGTCATCTCATACCAGGTACAAACAGAAATTATTCTAGGTCTCTGGGTTCTTACAATCATTTTACCCAAGATGACTATGTTTAAGAAAATTAAATTTTACTAAGAAGAATATGTTCTAGCTCCATCCAGGTAAACATAAAAGATGTAAGAGCTCCCTCTTTTTATGGCTGCATAGTATTCCATGGTGTACATCAATGTACTCAATACTATTATGAGACCAATATACAATCAGTGTGTTTTAAAACACAAAGATAGTCCAGAAAGAAAGAGGGGAGAGAAGAGAGAGGGGAGGGGAGCAGGGAGGGCCAGCGAAGGGAAGGTATTTGGCAGGATCTTACCTAATGTACACAATGCAAGGGTACATTTCAAAACAACTAAGGGTATATTATAAATGTCTTACCACAAAAATAAGTAAGTGAAGTGATAGTTATGTTAGTTTGATTTAAACATTCCACACTGTATATCAAATCATCATACTGTACCCCATAAATGTTATCATACAGTTATAATTTAATAAAAATGAAGCTTAAAAAAAAAAAGAAAATTAAATTCCTCAGCAAAAAAGTCTGTATGGGCACTGGACAATTATGCCAAAGAATTGAGGGAAGGAATGTAAACCTTACATTTCACACGCTATATTGGCTAACTTATCAAATTTGGTATTCTTGGACAAATCTTACTTTCTACAGATTTCTCTCTCAATAGGTCCCTTCATTGTTCATTGACTGCTGTTTGCCTAGAAAAAAAATTATTAATAAGCTTTATAAAACTGAACCAGTAACATAACCAATAATAATTATAGTAAGTTTATAAAAAATTAATCAAGGCATATCGAAAAGCAAATTACTTTTCAAAAACTACTCAACTTTCGAAAAGTAAAAGTTAAGACCGGGTATTCTGCAAAACTGGCTTCAGGGGTCAATTCTGCATAAATTCAGACCTGGCCTGACCATATGCTTTAGCTAGATGGCTCAGGGCAAACAGTCTTTCAATATGAAAATTACAAAGCAGTTACTAGGAACCATTCTGCCCTTAGCAACCCAGAAAATACTTCAGAGCCTGGAGGTCATGAGAGAATTTGTCATGAACAGAGAGTGGTTTCCTCAGGGGCCTCTGCTTTCCTGCCCACCTCTGTTCTAACTTTGTTCTCTTTTCTTCCTTCTCCCCAACAAGATTGCTGGTCTGATAGAGTCTGTTTCACCTAAACAGGTTACCTAGAAAGCCTAGAATACATTTAACTGGTTACACATAAAACACTATCATTAACAAGTTCATTATTAATCCTTTCCACAAACCCCCAATTTTTCAATCTAGACCAGATGGCCTGAAAGCTTCTAATTTGTGATTCATATCAGAATTTGACCCTGTTATCTGTATAAAAACTGCATTACATTCTACTTAGTTTTCAATGAAACTCCTTTTCTTTTTAATTGTTTGGGATTCACTAAGGATACAAAGAATTAGGTTATACTGATTGCATTTGTTAGACAAAGTCCCTCTTACAATTGTGTCCCGCCCCCAAGAGACATGTCATATGCTGTGACCCCCATCCGCCTCCCGCCTCCCTATCCTCATTTCCCTACCCCAACCCTTGTATTAGCACATCTACTGCCTTCATATTAGAATTGAGTGCAGTGGATTCTTGGTGAAACTCCTTTATGACACACATGTAGGTGGTGAGTTATCCACTACAAACAATGGAATTTTAAAGGACCTCCACAGAGCTTGGCCAACTCCCTGCAATATTGAAATAATCAAATTCCACCCCAGAATTCTTTTCCCTCAGTCCTACCCAGGATGTTTTCCAAGTAGAGTCTGAATTAGCCCACACATTTCTTCTAACTGCATTGATCCATTGGGTCATGTTTAGTGTCTTAGAAACTGGCATATTTAAAAATAATAACTATTGGCTTGGTGCCCATAGCTCAGTGGTTAGGGTGCTGGCTACATACACTGGGGCTGGCAGGTTGGAACCCAGCCCGGGCCTCTAAACAAAGACAACTACAACAAAAAAAATAGCTGGGCATTGTGGCAGGCACCTAGAGTCCCAGCTACTTGGGAGGCTGAGGCAAGAGAATCACTTAAGCCCAAGAGTTTGAGGTTGCTGTCAGCTATGACACTATAGCGTTTTATGTCTCCCTAGGATGACATAGGGAGACTCTGTCTCAAAAAAACAAAAACAAAAAATAAAAATCTATGCTCCCAAAAATTTATTCTTACCACTTGTAAGAAATTTTAAAGTACTTCTGAAAACAATAAATTAATTTCAAAAGGTAAACAATATAGACAATATTATTCACACAAGCAATTTAGGATAGATTTTTGATAATGTGAAAGATTCACTTAATTTTTACTTTAAATCCCGTATCTGGCCAGTCAAGCTGAAATCTGGACAGACCACGAGACGCTGATCATCCATGAAACCATAGAGCTGAGAACTGAATTTGGACCCCCCAGTGAGGTGAAAACCCACTGGGTGATGACACAGCCTACCTTCATGTCCTTTGAGGGTTGTAATGACTGAACACGTATTCTGTTCAAGCTTCAGCAGGGTGATCTGTCCAGAATAATCACCAACAAAAGCGTACTGAGTATCAAAGTCATACCTGAGGAGAGACGGTCAAGGACATGTAACAGAATCTCCCTCAAGGGCCTCCTGGAAAAGCTTTAGTCAAAGTTGGTTTTCAAAGTTAGGAAACACACATTTTTTAAAGAGAATTAGCACAAGCCTAAAACTATAAAAAGAAAGCAAAAACCTAACTGAAAATCATACAATATGTAAATATTGAAGGAAAAAGGGTAAAACAGCCATTATTTCTGGGAAGGTTCATATTCATTCATCCCTTCAACGAGAATTCACTGAGTTCCCATTATTATACCAAGCAATCTCCTAGGAACCGGCAATTAAAAAGGTAGGAGCTGACAGAGAAGACCAGCCGTTATGACTGAGGTATAAAAGTGTAAAAGAATAAAATTACTAAGTAACGGAAATAGCAAGAAAGCACTGGAACAAAGTAGCTACTTATGAAATAGCTCTGAAATAACATAAAACGGACAGCAAATGGAGAAGTGAACCTTTCTCTTTTCGTTGTTGTTTGTTTTTGCAGTTTTTGGCCAGGGCTGGGTTTGAACCCGCCACCTCCAGAATATGGGGCCAGCGCCCTACTCCTTTGAGCCACAGGCGCCACCCTGAACCTATCTTTCTTTTGGCTTATATGAGTTAGCTTTAAATGCAAATGATGATTTACTTTAAATTACTAGGGATAGTTTAACAATCCAAAAGGCAGTTATTTGTGGTAGTAGTAAATTTAAACTTTAAAAATATATTAACTACTGGTAACAACTCGAAACCTTCTCAGTTTGCGGCCTCTGAAGTTTGTGGAAAACCATCAATTTATACACAGTAGGGTAACTACTATTTACAATAGGAGAAATAACACTATTCCAAAATCCAGGTCAAAGAGAGCAATGCAAGCCAGGCCGTGACTGTGGAATTCTGCCCCATGTGCTGACTCTGGGAGGCCCAGCACAGAACAGAAACATGTGGCTTGCAATGTATCTTGAGTAATTTTCCCTTGCCTGATCCCAAAGTATATGGTGCCATTTTGAATACCTCAAAGTTGAGTATTTGTTTGTAGTAAACATTTTAAAGAAAGGCTTTCAAGAAAAAAAGTTTACCCAGCATTCTGGGAGGCCAAGGCAGGTGGATTACTTGCGCTCAGGAGTTCAAGACCAGCCTGAGCAAGAGTGAGAGCCTGTCGCTAAAAAGAGCAGGACGTTGTGGTGGGTGCCTACAATCCCAGCTACTCAGGAGACCAAGGCAAGAGAATTACATGAGCCCAAGAGTTTGAGGTAGCTGTGTGACTCTGCTTAAAAAGAAAAAAGTTGACTGTGTCCGACATTCAACTCTGCCAGAGACACTCCCCTGGGCCTGCAGTGGCAGTCTTGGCCTTGCTGTCACAAAGATACACAGTACCCAAAGGTGGCCCTAGCAAGGGTAAATTCTACATGAAGGGAATTCCATGTAATAGGAAATTTTTTTTTTTTTTTTTGAGACAGAGTCTCAAGCTGTTGCCCTAGGTAGAGTGCCGTGGTGTCATAGCTCTCAGCAACCTCAAACTCCTGGGCTTAGGCAATTCTCTTGTCTCAGCCTCGCAAGCAGTTGGGACCACAAGCAGCCACCACAATGCCTGGCCACCTTTCTGTTGCAGTTGTCACTGTTGTTCAGCTGGCCCAGGCCAGGTTCAAACCCCCCAGCCTCGGTGCATGTGGCCAGTGCCCTACCCACTGAGCTACAGGAACGGCTGTAATAGGAAATTTTTAAAGCAGTAATTTTTAGCATTTAGGGAGATCCCAAGACTCTGTTGAGAGTATTATAGGGATTATGAGCCCTCTCCATGATAAAAAAAAGACATTTTAAAAAAGTTTTGAGGTTGGGTGTGGTGGCTCACACCTGTAATGCTAGCACTCTGGAAGGTGGAGATGGATGGATTACTTGAGCTCAGGAGTTCAAGACCGACCTGAGCAATATCAAGACCCCATCTCTACTAAAAATAGAAAAACTGAAGCAAGAGGATCACTTGCGCCTAAGAACTTGAGGTTGCTGTGAGCTATGACGCCATGGCACTCTAGTCAGGGTGCTAGATTGAGACTTTGTCTCAAAAAAATTTTTTGTGTAAAGCTCTTTATCATTTATTAACAACCCTGAGAGTTACAAACCTTTATTATGGAGTACATTTTTTTGCAGGGTATGCAATACTAGAAGGTCAATTCCTTTTCTTCTTTCTTTATACCATAAAACGTTTTTCAATTTGGATGCAAAGAAATGAGGGGAGGGATTTGCATTAATGGGCTTGAGTTTAATCTTTCCCAGCAAAAAACCCAATTCATTTGTTTTTTTTGTTTGTTTGTTTGTTTTTTTGAGACTGAGCCTCAAGCTATCCCCCTGGGTAGAGTGCCATGGCATCATAGCTCATAGCAACCTCCAACTCCTGGGCTCAAGCGAGTCTCCCGCCTCCGTCTCCCAAGTAGCTGGGACCACAGGTGCCCGCCACAACGCCCCCGGCCATTTTTTGGTTGCAGCCATCATTGTTGTTTGGCGGGCCCAGGCTGGGGATTCGAACCCTCCACCTTAGGTGTATGTGGCTGGCGCCTTAGCTGATTGAGCCACAGGCGCCGAGCCTCATTTGTTATTTTTAATAAACCCAATTTATATCAAAGAAAAGTAGATACAGAAGTTCCTGGGTATTAGATGAAATAAATACATAGAGTATTAGATAAAATAAATACGTAGAATTCACTCAGTCTTTCGATCTCACAGAACAATTTATGATCAAAACCAAATACAGAGAAAAGACCAGGTGCAGCCGCTCACATCTGTAATCCCAGCACTCTGAGGCAGGTGGACTGAGTGACCTCAGGAGTTCAAGACCAGCCTGAGTAAGAGTGAGACCCTGTCTTTAAAAACAGCTGGGCATTGTGGTGGATGCCTGTAGTCTCAGGTACTCGGGAGCTGAGGCAAGAGGCTCACCTGAGCCCAAGAGTTTGAGGTTGTTGTGAGCAATGATGCCACAGCACTCTACTAAGGGTGACAAAGTGAGACTCAAAAAAAGAAAAGGAAAGAAATCTGCAAATTCAGAGAGAACGAGGCGCAGGGAAGCCGCGGGGCCCTCTGGAGGATACTGTAAACACGACGCCCAGGAGGTGAAGAAGTGCCTCCCCAGCATGCTCCCACTCCGCGTGCACATCCAGCTGACACACTTGTCGTGGCCGGTGCTGACCACCCACTCTGCGGCCAGACTGAAGATAATTCCAGACACTCGGTTCTGATGAGCTGCGAGAACAGAAACGTAGGTGAAGAAATGTGTCCTCAGAAACGACTCTCCCCGGGAGGAACTGAGGCTCGCCTTCTCCATCTGGTCTGCACAGTTATGCTCTGGACATGCAGCACCTGCTGGGCGGGCAGGAACATGGCACTCTGCCGACCCAACACAGCACTGCCTCCCTCTCTAAGCCCCTCTCTCTGCCCCCCACACACAAGGCTACCAGAGGCTACAAATAGAGTAGTGCCCAAGGGGACTTTGAATAATACAGATTTTTTTCTAGGCTCAAAATTTTTGAGCAGATTTTTGTCCTCTAAATCCTGAACTAATGATGAATTCCATGTGGAAAGCATCAGACTTTTCTTAGCAGAGCCATATTTTTTATTGTCTATAACTTAAGTGGTTTGGTTTGGTTTTGTTTGAGACCAGAGAGTCTCAAGCTGTGCCCTGGGTAGAATGCCGTGGTGCAACAGCTCACAGCAACCTCAAACTCTTGGGCTTAAGCGATTCTTTTGCCTCAGCCTCCCAAGTAGCTGGGACTACAGACGCTTGCCACGGTGTCCGGCTATTTTTTGGTTGCAGTTTTCATTGTTGTTTGGCAGGCCCGGGCTGGATTCAAACCCAGCATCTCCGGTATACATGGCTGGTGCTTTAGCCACTGAGCTACAGGTGCCAAGCCAATCTTATTGTTTTAACTCTTTAGAAAACACTGGTACTGTAAACAAGAGCAACTACAATTTTCCAAAATTAAAACATAGTGTTAAACACTTTGTTTTTGAACTGGGCATGATGGCATGCACCTGTAGTGCCAGCTACTCAAGAGGGTAAGGCAGGAGATGCACTTGAACCCAGGAGTTGGAGACTAGCCTGGGCAACATAGCAAGACCCCATTTCACACAATAAAAAAATAAAAAAGAAGGCCAGGTGTGGTAACTCACACCTAAAATCCTAGCACTCGGAGGCTGAGGTGGGTGGATTGCCCTGAGCTCACAGGTTCAAGACCAGCCTAAGAAAGAGTGAGACCATCTCTAAAAATAGCCAGGTATTATGGCTGGAGCCTGTAATCTCCCCTAATTGGGAGGCTGAGGCAAGAGAATTGCTTAAGCCCAAAAGTTTGAGGTTGCTGTGAGCTGTGACACCACAGCACTTTACGAAGGGCAACATACTGAAATTCTGTCTCAAAAAAAAGGAAAGAAACAAAGTCACTTCATCTCTAGAGTACCTTTTGCTTACGTGCAACTTTCTACTATTTATAAAGACAAAGTATTTGTCAAGTTCTCTATTCCAAAATATTAGCTGAGAATGAGGAAGGTATTCTGTCTATCGCCTGGCTTTGAAATATTTCCAGGCTAATTATAAGCCACACCAGGGCAGCTTCACACAGAACTTAAATGCAGATGTTTAATAACTGCCCAGTGTGATGAATAAACCCAGAGGCCAGGTGAAGAAAGCACTGATCTTGCTCTCAGCTGTCTAGACTACTTCAGAAGAACTGAGGAACTCTCCCCACAATTCTCTGTGAAGGTCAGATTCACCCACTGCTAAAAGGTTACACTGACCAATTAAATACCCAGGAAGGCTCCTGAAACCTGAACGGTACTCTGATAGCTACTGATTAGAGGAAATGACAACTGCCTGACTCAGCCATTAGCTGAGAGTTGCCTGACTCAGTGACACATGTGGGGCTTAGTGCTTTTTCCGTTTTAATGATAATTTTAATTTGCATGAACACTTAGAAGATGTGTATCATCTCCATTTTCAGATAAGAAAACTGAGCAGCAAACAGTAAACACAGGCCCAAGTCTAATGAGTAACAGATTAACTTGGTCTGTCTGACTCCAAACACTTTCCCCTAAACCTCAAACAGTGACAAGTTTCATACTCGTTTGTGCTAAGGATGTTGAAGTGAACAGTCGACTATTTTTTTCTTGGGAAGAAATGCCCTATCTCTAAGGTTATATCCTTTCTGCTGTTTTGTTTTTTTAAATGTCCTCTCTTCTATGAAATTGGTGAAATACAGCGAATCTTATTTTGCTTCATTTTTATTTTTGAAAACTCTTTCACTTAGCAAAATAAAAAATTTGGCAATCCCTGTATAAACTTTTTAAGTATTTTAAAAAGTGTTACTACTCAGTGAAAAGTATAAAGGTCTGGAAGCCATAGAACTATGCTGCCTTATAGTCTGTAATGAACTTTGACAAGCAAAATGTAGACAAAAATAACATGGGGCATAAAATATGAAATAATTTAATCAGTAAAAATAATTTCTTAAAGAATTTGCCTTTTGATAAAAGCATTGCCTGAGCATATAAAAAAGGTCTCCAAATTTCTAAGTTAGTATTTCATAAAAGGCCTTAAAGTTTCTTTATTACTTTAAAAATAAACTTGTAAGCGATAGCTGAGAATTCAAAATTGTTTCTGTTGTTGTAATAACACTGTTTAATGCTTGTACATTCTTTAACAATGCAAGACTGAAAAGTGGGTCATTCTTTGTCACAAAACTTTCTTTCCCTTACCATTATATGCCAAGTTCAGAAATATGGTCATTATTATATCACTTTTCTCCTACTTTAATTTGGAACACGTGAAATGGCATCTAGGGAAAAGCAATTTGGCCTCTCTGCTAAAATTCAAAAAATCTCTTTCCTATATACATACCCTATTATTATACCAAATTTCTCCAACAACATATATGTCAAACATCTAGACTCTATTTTTCACCTTTCTCCACCAGCATGAAGAATAAAATTTTAGAAATATAGGGTGAATAAAACGAGGCTAATTGTTATGTCTTCAGGCAAAGTTTCTGGGAATCAGCTAATTGGTCTGCTGGGAATCCACAATTTAATCAAGTTGCTCTGGTTTTGCAATTTCAATCTGAAGTTAACATCTGGAACTTGCTTCTGTTAAGTTTTAAAATGGAGTGGAATCTGTAAGTTGACCACCCAAAGGACTGCAACATGAGGAAATGGTCAACGTAAGGAACGAGGCCTACTGGTGCTGACGCTTACAGGTGGTACGCGTCCAACCTATGAAATTAGGTCGACTTAAGGAGGTGGTCAGTGGAGGGAGGCGGGCAGCGGTGCATCTGCCCACTACTGTATCTGCGCTTACAGTGCAAAGTAAAAACTGACAAAAATGTATATGCCACAGATGTTACGAAGTAATAAAAGCCTGGTACTAAAAGATGCTAATACTTTAAAAAACACTACAATTCCCTGGAAATACAGTGACAAGTGGTCACCATTAAATAAAGCTTAACTAATTTTCAAACTGAGCAATTTTTGTGCTTTAAACTGGTGCAAAAATCTTCATAAGGTGGCAATGTTGTAGAGACACAATGAGCAGGCACTCAGCCTCTACTCATGGGACTGTAAAAACTTACACTATTGCTGGAAAGCAGTTTTTAAAATAAATCCAGAGCGTTAAAAATCTTTTTAAACATTTGACCTAGTTATTTCATTTATAGGATTTTGGTTTTAAATAGAAGTAACCATAATTACAGGATTAAAGTCTAAACAAGAGGGAAGAACACACACCCACCGCTGTGTGCAGTACCGGTGTGTGTACACAGATATAAAAACTGTACAGACGTACACACGCCTGCAGACGTATACACCCAGTAGTGCATGTTCGCAAAAAATGGAAGCAATATATGCATCCAATAATAGAGGACTGGCAAAATTAAATCTGATACACATACCCAATAGACAGAATTTAAACATGAGGCTGGTGTGAGCGGCTGAGCTTTTTCTTTTGCTCATCAGCTTTTGACATTACGAATTGTTGACTGACCAGAGTAAGGGAAGACAAGCGCAAGACATCTACATGAATGAGCAGGAAAAAGACGATAAAACTCTAAAGCAATTCCCCCATAATTGCTATAATGAAATTAAAACCTTAAACTAAAAACCTAATTCTCAACAGAAGGGACGGTGGCCTCGTTTTGTGTCTATCTACACGGATCTGGGCGCAGGACAGTGTGTGGATTATAATTACCTGGGTAGGTCTTGATAAAGTTCATTTTATTAAAATCTTCAGATATGTGAAATTCCTAAAAGTAAATGCACACAATGAGAAAAGTTAGAGAGTCAGAAACAACAGGAACTTAACTTTTAAAATGAAGTAAAATCCAAGAATGACTGTATCACATGACCGGGACTCAGCATTTGCTCTTGAGTGACTGACTGGCTTCTTCCAGCAGACCTGTCCTCAGGCCATCACTTGTTGGGGGGAGCCGACCGAGTAACATAAATAAAGTGCCCTGAGCAGCTCAGCATTTTCAGCTGCCTCTTCCACCACAAGTGATTGCTTTGTATTCCCTCTCCTTCTAACTGCAAAGTTTTGTTAATTTTGTCCTCTTTGATGTACAAAAAAAAGTCCATCACAATGAAGCAAAACTTCAAATACCCAAACTAACAGTTTTCAGCGGCAGTAAGAAGGTGCCAAGTACCTCAGCAACTTAATGGGATGTTATACATATTTAATATACCAAACTCAGTAAAAAAAAAAAAAAGAAAAATTCACAGATTGTAAGTGGTTTTCATCTTCTTTTTATACCCCTGTATTTTCCAAATTTTCTATGGACTCTGTAATACTTTATAAATTGGAGAAGATAGAACTTTTTAACGAACAAAATAAGCCTCAGCATAAAACTGAGAAGATAAAAATCACTAATTAAGAATTCTACTGCTCAAGTGTTGACCTGCCACGGACATTACCAATTGTTGACTGAGCAGAGTGAGGGGAGAAAAGCACACGAAGGAATATGGATTTCCTGGGCTCCGTCTTGTTTCGGCCAAGTACGAAAATGTCTCAGCATTTCATGCATGAATCGGAATGAGGGAAGACGAACAGACCAACTGCCCAGCTAATGCTAAATTGGATTCACACTGCCCCTTTCCCTTAGGAGCTGTAAGAGTCTATGTGCCATCCTATGACCACACAGTCTCCCCTTGAACCAAGAGCCACAAGAAGGTTCCCTAGAGAGATAACACGTAAATGCTGCCGCCCCTGAGCTATCTGAAGCTTACACTCTGAGGCTTTTTTTTTATTAAATCATAAAGGAGATAGATTATGTATATATTAATGCATATTGCAAGACTACATGTCAGATCTATCAAGTATAGAGTTTAAAGATCTTAACACAATAATTAAGTAAATGAAGTGAGGGTTAATGTATCTTGCAATATGCACCCTAGGTGTGATCCCACCATTCACCCTCCCTCCATCTGACGTCCCACCCCCCCACCCCCTTGTTATATATGTGCATTCCCGTCACCATGGTTTTCTTGTAACATTTTCAAGAGAAAGCATTAAAGAACTATCTTTATAGGTATAAATGACCTTAGTTTAGGCACTAGTTCCTTAGAGAGGACATCTACAGCACCAGTAACCCCTCAAAAAAGAAGATAAACTAGACTTCAGCAAACTTGAATGGAAGAAATGCAAATAACATGCAAGTCATGTATCTGATAAGGGCCTGGCAGCAGGATGCACACAGACTATTTGAGGATGGTTTTGCTTATCTGCGATGTCAGATATTGCAGAAAATATGTACAGACTTTTTCTTTTGCTCATCAGTTTTCGTCAGTGTTTGTATATTTAATGTGTGGCCCAAGACAATGCTTTTTCTTACAATGTGTGGCAGAAAAGAAACAAGGCTGCACGCTCAGGTAGCATTTAACATAGAAAAACCTCTTACAACTCAGTAACTGAAAAAGCAAATAACCCAATTAGAAATGGGCAGAGAAATTAAATGGATACTTTCCCAAAGAATATACACAAACAATCAGCCTGCGAGTCCATGAGAAGATGCTCTGAGTCACCAAGCCATCAGGGAAACACAGGGAGCTGCCATTTCACACCCACTGGGATGGCCGTCATCAAATCAAAACAAGGGGACTCAGCTAGTGTCGGCAATGACGTTGAGAAACTGGAACCCTCATACATTACTGGCAGGAGTAAAAAGGTGCAGTCACCTTGGAAAACAGTGTGGTGGTTCCTTAAAAGTTAAGTTACCATATGACCCAGCAATTCTACTCCGAGGTGGTCATACCCAAGACAACTGAAGACGTAAGTTCACACAAAAGCTTGCACAGGAATGTTCATAGCAGCATTATTCATGCAGACAAAAAGGGGAACCAAGCCAAATGTTCATCCACTAATGAATAAACCAAGTATGAACATCTACATAAGGAAATGTGAACATCTATATGACGAAATACCATCCCATCACGGAAAAGCATGAAGTGACTAAGTCAAGCTACAACATGCATGAACTTTGAAAACAGAAAGAAGACAGACACGAAAGGCCACACATAGTCTGTGACTTTATTTACACAAACTATCCGGAATAGGCAAATCCACAGACTCAGAAGGTAGATTAATGACCAGCAGGGGCTGGGGGAAAAGGGGATGGCGAGTGGGGTTTGGGGGGGAAGAGAGGGTAATGAAAATGGTCTGGAATTAGAGAGTGTAATGGTCATATAATCCTATGGGCATACTACAAAACCACTGAATCATGGTAAATATTATGGCATATGAATTATATCCCAATAAATCCATGTATACAATTAGATCCATATGAATACCAGTCTTTTGACTAGAAATTTAAATATCTCTTCTTTTACCAAAGATGGTTGAGAATTACTGCCTTAACCACATCTATGAGTTACTGGTGAACGGCTAGCCCCTAACCTTGCTCTCTTCCATCCCTCTCCTCCCTCGACCCCCACACAGAGTGACAGGGGCTGACCACCATCACGGTTAAGGGACAGGGCTGCTGAGGTCCCATTCACTGGACAAAAGCTGTGGCCTGTGGACTAGTTTAAGCACAGCCATCAATCATGACATCATTCTGAGATCCGTGGAAAGAGATAAAAATTAAAACACTAATTTAAATTAACCCATGGTTTCACCTAACATCTATACTGAATAAACCATTTTTAATGCCAAATAATCAGACATCTATTATTAACCGTATTTAAACTGGATAATGTAAGTGAACATGCGGAGGTCAATGGAAAGAAAATAATGAATATATTCTGGAAGCTACCCACCATTACGGCTCCGTTATCCTGGCCCACAAATATCCGTCTGCTGTCATGATGGTAAGCCATGGCAGAGCAAGGAGCTGCCAGATAAAGAAAAAAAAACCACATTATATGCAAAGTTAAGCATTAATAAAAGCTATATGATCTTGTTTTTAAAAACAAGGGCAAAAAGGGTGGTGCCTGCGAATCAAAGGAGTAGGGCACTGGCCCCATATACCAGAGGTGGCAGGTTCAAACCTGGCCCTGGCCAAAAACTGCAAAAAAAAAAAAAAAAAAGGCAAAAATTTTTTAGAAAAAAAATTATGTAAATTGAAAGGATTATTTAAGTTTTCTCTGTTGTTTTAATTTAAAATACCTTCTCAATTATTTCTATAATTTTGGGTAAAGCAACCTAGTGTGAAGTTTCATTGACTGAAACGCCCACCTGTGCTCAACAAGGCTGAAGACTCAGGGTGATCTGACCCCTCAGAGTTCAGCGGCTCATCCTGTCCATGTCACCCTTTCCCATGGCAGGGTTCCCTGCAGTAGAATGCCCGTTCATTCCATGGCAAGCTGGGGAAGCCGCTTCGGGATTATTTCCCTCAATGGTGAAAAAATGCTCCCTTTTGCGATGACACACACTATTCAGTTTGTAGTAATTAGAGTCTGAGGCATCACTGTGCTCCTAGAAAAACATACGCCTCTTATACATACACCCCTTTCACGTTCCACCCATCCTTCCATAAATCATGGGCCAGAGGATGAATTTCCGAAAGAAGAAACTCTGAATTGTCTTCCCCTGCTAAAAATCAGAATTAAAGTGGTTTATAAAATAGAACGAAAAGAAGTGCTTGGGTTCATTTTAGCCTAAAAAATGTTAACAATGGAAGAACCATAAAAAGGAAATGCAGACCAGGAAAAAACAAAGCAAAACAGATGAACTTAAGTTTACTTTGAAATAAAAACTTCTCATAAAAAAGTAAAAGAGGGCAGGCACAGTGGCTCATGCCTGTAATACCAGCACTCTGGGAGGCCGAGGCAAGAGGGTCACTTGAGGCCAGGAGTTCAAGACCAGCCTGGTAACACAGCGAGGCTCTACAAAAAATTAAAAACATTAGCCACACACAGTGGTGCGTGCCTATAGTCCTAGCTATAGGAGGCTGCGGCAGGGGCATCCCTCGAGTCCAGGAGTTAAAATTGTAAGCCTAAGCGACAGAGACTCTATCTCTTAAAGGGAAAAAAATAGTCTTCTAAATGAACCCACCATCTGAATATAAAGTTCTTTGTCTACAATGGGCCAATATTCTCCACCAAAGAAAGAAAGTAATCTATAATACTGGATTGTACCCCAAAGCTAAAACAGCTAACTACATGATCAGATTGCAGAAAAAGACTGTTTCCCACCGCACTCAAAAACTTCTAGTGGCCAGGCCTGATGGCTCACACTTATCTAGCGCTCTGGGAGTCCAGGGCCAGACAACTGACTGCTTGAAGTCAGGAGTTGGAGACCAGCCTGAGCAAGAGTGAGACTCCATCTCTACTAAAAATAGAAAAATTAGCTGGGTATTGTGGCAGGTGCGTGTAGTCCCAGCTACTCAGGAGGATTGCTTGAAACCAGGAGTCTGAGGTTGCTGTGAATTAGGCTGAAGCCATGGTACTCTAGCCTGAGGAAACAGAGTGAGACTCTACTTCAAAAACAAACAAAAAACAAAACAAAACAAACCTATAATTCGTATTGAAATTGTGCACAAAACAATTAGAATTCACTATAAGCCCATATACCCTTATTCACAATACTGATGTTTCAGATTAAAAGAACAACTATATTTAAGAATTATAAACACAAAGATATACATAACCTCACACAATCACAATGCTCTTTTATAACTATGCATATAATTAAATCACGCTCTGATGATTCCAAAGATTCACTGTCATCATTTTTGCTTGCTCTTTGTTGGTAATAAATCTTAATGCATTAATTTTCAGCTTTTTTTCAATTCTTTTTATGCTCAACCCTATAACAAACTACATAAAAGCATAAATCCTTTTTTTTTTTTTTTTTGAGACAGAATCTCACTCGTTGCCTGGGTAGAGTACTGTGGCATCATAGCTCATAGCAGCCTCAAACTCCTGGGTTCAAGCCAGCCTCTTGCCTCAGCCTCCTAAGTAGCTGAGACTACAAGTGCCCACCACAATGCCTTGCTAATTTTTCTATTTTTAATATAGACAGGGTATCACTCTTGCTTAGGCTGGTGTTAAACCCCTGAGATCAAGAGATCCACCTACCTTGGCCTCCCAGAGTACCAAGATTACAGCCATGAGCCACTGCACCTAACCATAAAATCTTTCTTTTGTGTAAAAATCACAATGTGCTGAGTAATTTTATGAGACTAGAGAATTTTTTTTTCTTTTCTTTTCTTTTTTGGAGACAGAGTCTTACTCTGTTGTCCAGGCTAGTGTACTATGGCTCCAGCCTAGCTCATAGCCATCTCAAATTCCTGGGTTCAAGAGATCCTCCTGCCTCAGCCTCCCTAGTAGCTGAGACCACAAATGCCCACCATAATTTCTAGCTAATGTTTCTATTTTTAGTAGAGACAGGGTCTTACACTTGCTCAGGCTGGTCTTAGGAACTCCTGAGCTCACATGGATTAGAGGCGAAACCACCTTGCCTAGCTGAGAATTTTTACCTACAAAAAAAAAAAAAAAAGCTTCTCTTGTTTGTTTTATATAAATGATGTCCTGGCTTTCTTCCTTAAAGGTGTCCATCTAGATAAGCAATGTAAGTTTAAAATAGAAGGGAAGGTTGGGTATTCACAAACAAAACACAAAGCATCAAGTGAATTTTTAAAAAGGCAACTCTACAGTCCAAAATCAAATGCTTACAACTCTGAGTCAGGCCAGAGGGCCAAATCCCAATCTACTGTATATTTTGTTAACAAAGTCTTGGAGCAGTGGCTCATGCCTCACTCTGGGAGGCTGAGACAGGAGGTTTCCCTTGAGCTCAGGAGTTCAAAACCAGCCTAAGCAAGAGAGAGACCCCTCTCTACTAAAAACAGAAAAATTAGCCAGGAGTTGTGGCAGGTACCTGTAGTCCCAGCTACTTGGGAGGCTGAGGAAAGGAGGAAAGGAAAGGAAGAAATAAAGAAAGTCTTTGTTTTCTTACAACACAGCCAGGCGCTTTCATTTCTGTATTTTTACACTGGCCTCTGTGATCTAAGCCTGTGTTGTTTATGACTGCATTCACGCTATAGGGCAGAGCTGAGTAATTCCCACAGTCCAAATATTTACCATCTGGCCCTGTGCAAAAGGAGTTTGTGGCACCACCCCCACACTGTAACTGTGCTCACAGACAGGCATGATCTGGAATTACAACCACAAGCAATCACCTTAGCCCCTCTGGCCTCGGTCTTCTCACAGGTAAAAATCTCATCTACCTTGCATAGCTATTGGGATGATCTCATAAAATGATAAGATCAAAAACAGCACAAAGCGCATGACAGACAGATTCTGAAAGTTATTTTTGGTATGTGGGGTAATGTTATGGAACGTAGTTGGACTACATTTTGCAATACACATATGCTGTTTGGGTCTTTTTTTTCCCCAGGCAGAGTCTCACTCTGTTACCTCAGGCTAGAGTGCTGTCGCATCAGAGCTCACAGCAACCTCAAACTCTTGCTTCAGCTTCCCTGAGTAGCTGGGAAACAGACCCTCACCAGAATGCCTGGCTAGTTTTTCTATTTTTAGCAGAGATGGGGTCTTCCTCTTACTCAGGCTGGTCTCAAACTCCCGAGCTCAAGCCATCCACCTGCCCCGTCCTCCCAGAGTGCAACACCTGGCCAGGTTTGGGTTACTGATCACTGTCAGGTCATGGGAAAATGTTTCATTTGGTGGATAACCAGTAAAACATCCTAAGTTAGGTAATCTGAAGATAGTTTTTAAAATCAACATGGTACTTTTCTTCTCATATTTTCAATTCTAATTTTGAAATAAATGCTATTATAAAACCGACAAGCAGTTATTTTTCATAATCTGTTCACTCTGTTTCCTTCTTGTGGTGTTCTCGCAGCTTAGATCCAGGTCCAAGTGGAGACAATATAGAAGCATCTGGAAGCAACAAGCCGAACATGTGCAGATACAACTGTGCCGGTGTGCAGGTGTTAGCCACGCTCTGCACAGAAGCCGTGGCTGCTAAGCTGAGAGGAGACAGTTAAGTCAACTTGGGGACAGAGATGGCCGCAGCCACTCGCCCAAGATCTAGCAGGCAGGAGAGAACACACATTTCCAATGCTAGGGTTTTGGTGGGAGCGAAATTATTTGTAACGCTGTAGTAAATATCTGGGGAAATGCATGCCAAGAAGTGAACTAAATATAAGACAAAATCCGTCTTGGTCTATTTCTGTTTTAATAAGCATGAACCCCAAGGCAGAGGGCTCAAGATTAAGCTATGACCAAAATATTAACTATGGGGGAAGTGTGGGGATGGGGGGAATAATCACAATCGCACAATCGCATTAATGAGATTTTCCACAATGATGGCCAAACATTCCCTCGCACTGGTATGAAGTCCTCAGGCTATTGCTACTTCTAGCTATCTTATCTATCAGCGGACCTTTGGGAAATAAGGAGTTATCAGCTTAACAGAGCCTTTTTTTTTTTGGTTGGGTAAAGGGTAGCAGGCTCAGAGGCCAAGGGTATCCCATCCACCTCAACCCTGCTCTCAGTATTCCCTACGTAAATTTGTCAAACAGGCTCCCTAAGCTCCTTTACTAAGACATCAGTCACTCCATAATTCAAGGTGAGAATTGGCTGTGAGATACCAAGGTTACCATTCACAATATATGCTGACATAGGTAATAAGGAGACGCTGCTTCTGTATGGCACAATAAATTATGGACGAGTTTTCAAGTAGCTGTCAATTGTGCTATGTATTATAGTTTCACTAGCTGGATGTGGTGGGCTCACATCTGATATCCTGGCATTCTGGGAGGCTGAGGCAGGTGGATTACTTGAGCTCAGGAGTTCAAGACCGGCCTAAGGAAGAGTGAAACTCCATCTACTAAAAATAGAAAAACTAGCCGGGTGTTACAGGGGGTCCCAGCTACTCTGGAGGCTGAGGCAAGCAGATCACTTGAGCCCAAGAGTTTGAGGCTACTATGACCTATGATGACACCACAGGATTTCCCTGCTCAGGGCTGGACAGGGGCTGCCCACCCCATTCTCTAGGCCCAGGTGAGCTCAGAAATCAGACCCCCATCTCTAGGCACAAACAGGCTGCCCTTCCCAGGTCACTCCCCCGGGGCTCTAGCAAGGTCATGAACAAAGCAGCCTGAACCATTTTGGGTGTTGAGAGCACCCTAATTCCCACATTGAGTAGAGAGCACACACCCTAATCCCTTCCTTGAGACAAAACTATGAGAACCTAATAACCCTGCCCTAGGGGAGGGACCGTGTTAATTCCTTTGTTAATACACTCATTACGTTTGTGAAGGTATTTTTCCATCCACCAAGTCCTGGCCAAAACGTAATATACACCCCTAGACAAAGGGCCAGGGAGAGACTTCTGACTTGGGTCTTCCCCTGTGTCAGAATCTCTGGTACTTTTTACTCTTTCTATATTCCTTTCTGTCTAAAAAAAATCCTATCTTACTGCTAACCTGTGGTCTGCGGGTTCATTCTTCAAATTCCCAAGACCAAAAACCCACTGAAGAAGAAATTCCAGTAACAACAGCACTCAACCCCAGGGCGACAGAGTAAGACTCTGTCTCAAAAAAATTAAAAATAAATAGGTGAATAAATAAAATTTTACTATTCCTTTTGTAATAGTTATCTTTATACTGGTGTTCTGAAAATCATTCATTTTCCTTGAATGATTATTAAAAAAGAGAGGTTGACTGGCCTGCCTGAGCTGTTGGTAGGAGATACAGAAGAAATGAAAATTCCTCCTCAGTAGTAACTGTTTGTGGAAAGGGTAACTGCATGGAAGACAGCACGTACACCCAACAGGAGTGGTGGGTGTAAGACGGCACAGACTGACCGGGCTCTGGATCACCAAGCTACGAATAGTGTTAAAAAGCCCTTCTTGGGCAAATTCGATGGTGGTCTTCAGAAACATACCATCCAGCACACACCAAAGCCTTTTTTCTTTTCCTCAGGAGTCCTCTGAATGTTGAAACACTTAACTGAGGAAAAATCCCTCATTGAGGACCCAAAAGCTTAAGGACATCAGCAGGTATGGATGCCTTCTGTATACTCCTTGGGACACCAGGATTCAACGCCCCATTGGGCGTGGGTCACGTCCAGGCACACAACCAGAAGCTGATGAAAGGGGTGAGCAAAAGCCTGGTCATCAAGCTACGGAGCTACGGCGTCCTTTTTCCATCCCAATATCACCTACTACTAAGTACAAAGTCACTACTCGTTGACGTTGGCCCAATTAAGACACAGGAAAACTAGGAAGGAACAGGCCGTTTTCCCTTTTCCCCAGTTTTGCTCAAGTCGACTTCAGTTAAGCCCCAGAATCAACTTCCTTTGTAAAAGAAAAGTTTTCCTGCAGTTTATTGCAACCTGCCAGAGGTATTAGGCAACTAAGAAACTCACTCTGAAATCTAGTAGTAATTTTTTTTTTCTTTTTTGAGGCAGTCTCAAGCTGCTGCCCTGGGTAGAGTGACGTAGCATCATAGCAACCTCCAACTCTTGGGCTTGAGCAATCCTCTTGCCTCAGTTTTTCTATTTTTAGTAGAGACAAGGTCTTGCTTTTGCTCAGGCTGGTCTCAAACTGGTGAGCCTACGCTATCCGCCCACCTCAGCCTCCCGGAGTGCTAGGATTACAGGTGTGAGCCACCACGCCCGGCCCTAGTAGCAATTTTTAATCAAACATTTTGAAATTTAAACCATCAAAAACACTGGAGACTTTTTCCTCAGGTGGAGCAGCTCAGTCACTTACAGGCCATGGTGTGGTAGATGCTGGGCCAGTACTGACCGCTGTCTCTCTTCAGCCAGACTCGGATGGTTCTGTGGAGAAACGGAGAGAAAGAAGCAGTTGATAGGGATTTTACCTTCTTTTGTGTTCCAGGAAAACTGAATTTTTAAAAAATTTTCAACGCTATTTTCTAGCTGATCTTGTCAAGTTAATCAGTTGGACAGGCTGCACAAACATCAACACAGTACACGGCATATGATGTACACCGTACGAACATATAGTTACACATAGCAGAACAGCATGTGGGGTCAGAGAGGGCCTCGGAGTCAGGATTGCAAGTAACTTTAATAATATGGAAATGTCCATCATGTAAGGACATGCAAAGGAAACTGAGGACTTTAAATTGCTTTTCTGGGAAAAAAAACCCAAACTTGTCTGAGAGGGAGGCAGGGGCTGTAAACAGGAGGAAGATGCTTCTGGAGAAGCGGCTCAGAAAGGAAGGGAGCGCACGGCTGCGTGGCCTGCAGGTCAGAGAGGGAGGGAGCGCGCGGCGTGGCTTGCCAGTCTTCATCAGTCTCCCTCAGGGAGGAAGTCACTCCACACCGTGTCCCTGGGCCCCTCTTTCATCAGAACACACGCACGAGGCGATAAGGAAATCCTGTGCACAGGCAGGAAAATGACAAGCGACCAGAATAGTCAGCTTCTTCTCTGGGTTTATTACCTCAGAAGGACTCCAGGAGCCCTGTGGGGCCCTGTGTGCTCACGCGCCCCTCGGACGGGGCTCTCCCCTCCCCATCCCAGGGACACACAGGGACTTCCCAGGGGCTCACTCTGCTGGGCCTCTGAAGAGCCTCACAACTAGCTCGTCCTCCCCATTGGCAACTCTGTTATATTTTTCTAATAGCAACATAGATACCGGGACACTGTTTATACTGGTAAATTTTTTAACTAAAATGTATGAAGAGTAAATGTTGACACTATCCACTTCTAATTTCTTGAAGGTCAGGACCAGTAAAGCTGCTTGGCAGGCCTTGAGGCAAGTGGCTCTGCACCTGGGCGCCATGGTGGCAGTGTCCCCGCTGTCCTCCCTGACCACTACAGCCCTCATCCAGGAGTAACACCAGCAGTGCCAGCACACCAAGGAACCACCACTCTGGAGCGCCAGGAAAGGCGTGGGAGGCACTCTGCCCCACTAGCAGGCTGGCGAGGCCCACGAGGGCTACACAGAATATGTCCAAAGACATGCTCCTTTGCGGCAAATAGTGGACGGAGCTCCTGAAATGTGGGAGAGAAGCCCCCAAGGAGGAAACCACCGGGGAAGCATGTTTATATAGAGACATCTACACGGCAAGGCGACCATGTGTAACACACAAGGACTCAGGTCCCGGAGACGGACATATGTCGGTGTCCCCGAGAAGAATGTGGCAGACCCACATGACCGGACTTGATCTCTGGGTCCACACTCTCTCTTTTCAAGATGAAAAGCGTCCTTTTGCATGTAAGTCCACTGGCTACAGCAAAATCTTTCCAATGAAACCAAGTCTCATGAGGTGCCATTGGGCATGATCCTAACAAGAAGAGAATGAAGCTCCAAGTAAAACCTTCTTGTCAATAAAAGAAGTTTGGCCTCCTGCATTAGGATCCGTCCCTCCTCAAAGGAAACAGGAAAACCAGGCTGATCCCTGCCTAAGATGGAGAGTTGCTCAGCAGTGCAGTATGCTCTCCACGGTACAATACTCACCCTCAACAAAACTTCTCACGTAAAGTTTAAATGACCATAGACCAGTGAGCTTGCTTATCTTCTCAGAAGCATATTTTTCTTTATTAAAATCAATGATGCAGGCTCGGCGCCTATATATACCCGAGGCTGGCAAGTTAGAACACAGCCCAGGCCAACTAAACAACAACGATAACAGCAATAAAAAGTAGCCAGGTATCGTGGAGGGCACCTGTAGTCCCAGCTACTTGGGAGTCTGAGGCAAGAGAATCACTTAAACCCAAGAGTTTGAGGTTGCTGTGAGCTGTGATGCCATGGGACTCTACCCAGGGCAACGTAGTGAGACTGTGTCTCAATTAAAAAAAAAAAAAATTGCTGATCCAGATTTAAAAGAAGACAAGTAAGATTGGTCAGAGACCAGGGATAAAATCAGAATAGTGGTTGTTTCTGGGGACAGAACATAAAAGGACATAAGGGAGCTTCCTAGGGGTGGTGAGGCTCCCATGCATTTGTTAGAAGTTGTCCATCTATACCTAAGATGCATAGAGATTACTGCATATCATTTTTTTTTTTTGAGACACAGCCTCAAGCTGTCCCCTGGGTAGACTGCCGTGGCATCACAACTCACAGCAACCTCCAACTCCTGGACTCAAGCAAGTCTCCTGTCTCTGCCTCCCAAGTAACTGGGACCACAGGCACCTGCCACAACACCTGGCTATTTTTTTTGGCTGCAGCCATCATTGTTGTTCGGTGGGTCCGGGCTGGATTCGAACCCACCACCTTAGGTGTATGTGGCTGGTGCCTTAGCCACTTGAGCCACAGGCGTCAAGCCACTGCATATCATTAAAAGAAAATTAAAACTAGTAGTTGACCTTCATTCGTCTCAGTAAATATGATGGTGTAGCACTGCAGTGAGATTAATGCTATTATGCTTACTGGGGTCATCTGTACAAGGACCCTAAGGAGAGTAACTCTGTCAGCTCCTGTCTGTCAGGGTTTGGAGGTCTAAGGAAGAACAGAATGCCAATGCATTCCGAAATTCTTCAAATTGACCCCAACATCTTGGATCATGACTGTACAGGTGGTTCAAAGGACTGGGGGCACCTGCTCTTCCCTCTGCACTCTTGGAAAGAAGGGGAATATTCAGATATCAGAGAATTCTGTTGTGAGGAAGAAATCTTAAAGGTCATCTTTTCTAACCAATCGTTCAACCTGGAAAAGTCTGATTTTAATTTTACACAGCTTTAGGATGATGTTTAAACTAGCTCAGTGGAACTGAGTGGGCAGAATGGAACCCACTCAGACTTCAGCAACTTCCAAAAAAGTATTGAAACATCAGCATACCATTTGGTCTGCATAAATTGGAACCATCGTAGGACGCAACTAAAAAAACTCATCTCTTGCTGTGAGCGATGACACCACAGCTCTCTACCCAGAGCAAAGAGTGAGACACTGTCTCAAAACAAAAGCAAAAAAATAAATAAATAAAACCTGATCTCTTAGGATGTTTCCCTTGAAAACTGTTTATCACATCCAGGCCGTCCTTGTTTGGGAATGAGGTTCCAAATTAGGCACTTGGCCTTGATAGCAGCTCAACCTCTATATTCACAACGTCCATACGGAACACCCTCCCTTCTCTTTGCAAGCTGGAACCTTCCCCTTCCTTACACACTGCTAAAATCATCCACTTCCGAGATTAAATCAAACCAGTATTAAGTTTAACCATTAACACCGTAGCACTCCCAAGAACCTATGTATTAAACAGAGTTGCCTAATTTCTATGAGTGATATAGAAATTTATTTTGTATTATGTCCAAAATATTTCTTATTAGTTTAACACATGGTTGTAAAAATAGGTTTAAGTGGGGCTGCTTACTCAAAAATTAAGAGATTCTAGACTGAAAAAACTTACTTCTAATCCTAGCACTCTGGGAGGCTGAGGGGGGTGGATTGCCTGAGCTCAGGAGTTAAAGACCAGTCTGAGCTAAAGCAGGACCCCATCTCTAAAAATAGCCAGGCACTGTGGCGGGCACCGGTAGTCCCAGCTACCCAGGAGGTTGAGGCAAGAGGATCACTTGAGTCCAAGAGTTTGAGGTTGCTGTGAGCTATGATGTCACAGCACTCTACCCAGGGCGACAAAGTGAGACACTGTCTCAAAAAAAAAAACCTTACTATTGAGCAAATTGAAAAGTAAGACTCTACTATTCCCTAAGTTGAAAAAAGAAGAAAAAAAAGGAAAAAAATAACAATATTATAAGAGCAAACTATTTAAACCTCTAGGAGGATATTAATAAACCACCTAATCACTAGTGTCATGATCAGATGGTTTTATTTTTACATAAATCACAATATTTTCTGCCTAGATGAATGTCTAAGTCACTGTCTCCATGAAAATGACATAAAACAGCTTCATTTTCCCTTTCATATTTTGACAAATCTCCACCCACACTTACACTCCTTTTGTGTTTTTCTGCTGCTTATTCTCCTTTCCTCTAATGTCTGGATTTTTTTTTCATATTCCAAGACTTGGTAAATCCAGAAAAAATAATCTTTCCTTAAAAATCACAACCCCAGAAACACGCTCATTCTTTTCTATGCTCTATGTTTAAGTCGTTTTAAAACAATGGTAGGTATTTTTCCAAAAGGTACTTAGGAAAGGAAATGTGTCATTTCTTCCAGAGCCCACAGAAATGTTTTTCAAACTTGCCCACACTGCAATCCATCTCCTTTGCCCTTCTGGTGAGAGTAGCAGGGACTTACATTGAGTTGCCATATATTCTACACACCAATTAGAAAAGCTATCTCCACCTAAGACAGTAACATTATAAACGGACGTCCATAACTACAACGTACATACACATCACTCCTTTATTTGTCTGTCATTCTTCAGCACTGTAGATCATTCATTTATTTTCAAAATAAGTAAAATGCCAAAGTTGGATCTTAGGTCCTTAAATATTAAAATGTTTAAAATGTAGTACTGCGCAGGGAAGAGCAAAGAAACAAGTCAAAACAGTAACACAATGCCATTTCGAAGGCTCTCATAGTTTTCCGTCAGTGCTGTAAAGCACAACTGACATTGCTAACAAGACTTTCGCTCCGTAGTATGGGGCAGACATCTGCCAAATGATAATAACCATAATGACAAAAATAATAATGATAAGCCTTGATTCAGGAATTCCGGGCTTGGCAACTACTCCTGAACAAGTTATATAACAGAAAGGAAATAAAAACTACACACTTAAAAAGTTCATAGGAGCATTCTCAAAAGAGTAAAAATTAGGAAAAAAGGTTAAACCATTAAATGGGCTAATGATACAGTAATTCAATAGCTTATATTGTCATTCAGTATAGTCAGGATGATCTGGAACCCTGAGAAAATGTTTATGAAATGCTCAGTTTATTATTTTTTTAAAGTATTACGTGGGGATTCCTTGGAGATATTGCAGGTTCAGTTCCAGACCACTGCAATAAAGTAAATATTGCAATAAAGCAAGTGACGTGAATGTTTTGGTTTCTCAGTATATACAAAAGTTACATTTAGGCAGGGCACAGTGGCTCAGGCCTGTAACTCTAGAACTCTTGGAGGCAGGGGCGGATGGATTGCCTGAGTTCAAGAGTTCAAGACCAACCTGAGCAAGAGTGACACCCCCATCTCTAAAACTCATAGCTGGGTATTGTGGTGGGTGCCTGTAATCCCAGAGACGCAAGAGCTGAGGCAAAGGGATCGCTTGAGCCCAAGAGTTTGAGGTTGCTGTGAGCTATGATGCCATAGCACTCTACTAAGGATGACAAAATGAGACTCTGTCTCAAATAAACAAACAAACAAACGAATAGATAAATGTTGTGTTTACATTATGCTGTGTTCTAATAAGTGTAGTAGTATCCCCTAATTAAAAAACACTTCATTGCTAAAAAATGCTAACAATCATCTGAGCCTTACTGAGTCCTAATCTTTCGGCTGCCGGGGGTTTTGCCTCCACACTGATGGCTGCTGACTGGTCATGGTGGCGGCTGCCGGATGTTGGGGTAACTGTGGCAATTTATTAATATAACCATAAAGTTTGCTGCATCAATTGACTCTTAACTTTCCCAAAAGATTTCTCTGTAGCATGCAATACTTTTTGACAGCATTCTACCCAGAGAGGAAATTCTTTCCAAATTGGAGATAATCCATGCTAACCCCGCCACTGCTTTGTCAACTAAAATCATGTAATATTCCAAATCCTGTCATTTCAACAATGTTCTCAGCATCTTCACCAGGAGTAGATTCCATCTCAAGAAACCATTCTGTTTGTGTATGTATAAGCAGCAACTCCTCGTCGGTTCACGTTCTACCAGGAAACTGCACCGTCGCATCTCAGGCTCCATTTCTCCTTCTAGTTCCTTTGCTATTTCTGCCACTCCTGGGGTGACTTCCTCCACTGGAGTCTTGACCCAGTGTCATCCATCAACGTTGCAATCAACTTCTTCCAACCTCCTGTTAGTGTCGGTATTCTCCTCTCCTTCCACAAAGCATGGAGGCTCTTAATGGTATCTGAGATGGTGAATCCTTTTCAGAAGGCTTTCAATTTACTTTGCGGAGATCCATCAGAAGAATCGCTATCTATAGAAGCTATAGCCTTACAAATTACATTTTTTTCCCTAAACAAATCCAAAGAGTGAAAAAAAAATTTTTTTTAAGAAAATAAATAAATAAATAATACCAAAATATGGAAAGGTCTAGGTTTAACACCAAAGTTCTCTCTTAGTTCAACAAAATCCTGACTTTTGTGCTGAATAGGAATGGTGATTCTAACAAAATCTCTTAGTTTCAAGGTTTATATGTAGTTGGATCCAGCTATAGCATGCAATATAATATGTAAGTACTTGTCACAGATAATTGAAAAAATATATATGTATGACCAATTCTTTAGCCCTCCCTGACCCCATCCCCTCTGTGATGTGACTTTGTAGCTTTTCCCATCAAGAGATGGAATCTATTTCTTTGAGCCTTGAATCTGGGCTGGCTGGTGACGCCCTGGCCAACAGAACATGGCTGAAGTGGTGGCGCACTGGTTCTGAGACCAGAGCTCAGCATGCCCTCACTCCCTCTCAGGGAAGCCCGCCACACCACATGAGCCAGAGGGGCCAGTGTGCCGGAGGGTGAACTGTGCTGTGGATGACAGCCCTGCGTCCCAGCTGTACCCATCCTTGGTCAGCCTGCACATGTGACAGAGACCAGCTAAGGTCAGCATGTTGACCTACAGCTGGCCACAAGCATGAGTGCGACTGGCTGAGGGCAGAAGGACCACCCAGGATATGGAAGGCTCATGAAATACCTGCTGCTTCATGCCACTGAGTTTTGAGGGAGTGTGTTACATAGCTGGAGCTCAGTGATACCTTAAAGAATACTTAGCAGTCTGAGGGTGTAATTACAAAGAGCATTTGGCATTTAATGAGCACTAATGATTTCAAAGTACTTAGCATACGAGGAGGAGGATGAACAATTCCGTGAATTCATCCTAGAAAAAGAGCTGCAGGGTGGCGCCTGTGGCTCAGTGGGTAGGGCACTGTATACTGAGGGTGGTGGGTTCAAACCCAGCCCCGGCCAAACTGCAACAAAAAAATAGCCGGGCATTGTGGCAGGTGCCTGCAGTCCCAGCTACTCCAGAGGCTGAGGCAAGAGAATCACCTAAGCCCAAGAGCTGGAGGTTGCTGTCAGCAGTGACACAACAGCTCTCTACCAAGGACAGCAAAGTGAGACTCCATCACTAAAAAAAAAAGAAAAAAAAGAGCTACATACTTCATTGCTGAAGTATCACCACGGTTACCTTCAAACTGCTCCCTTCGGGAAGCTAGCACCAACAGGAGCGCCTAGTCCCCCCAGCAAAGCACTTTTTCTAGGATGAGTTCGCAAACTCAATCGTCAGACCTTCACACAACAGCAGCTCGGATGGCCGTTCCACAAAGAGTTCCAAAACTGCTTTGCAGGATGGTCTAGGCACTGGCGTCTTGACAATCACAACCTACACACTGACAAACAGACTCAAACAGCACGGGAGCGCTGCTGTAGGATCACCGGGCCACTTTGTACTCGCCTATCCCAGCAGCATTTCTAAAACTTGCTACCTGCTTTAAAATTCCTCAAAAAACAAACCCTAATTATCCCCTAAACAGCCAAATTAAATCAAATTAACCATCTTTAAATTTGAAGCTGATAGACAGGAATTATTCAATTAAAAAAAAGAATTTCAGAGTATACTCAACATTACAAATTATGCCCAAAGTCCCGATGTCTTATAGTCACTAGGAAAAGAATGATGTTGAGGAAATCTCATTTGGGGGTTGCTCTTGTGGATGCTGATACTATTTCATATCCTGGTAGCTCTCCAAACATTTCTGTCACCTATAGCAAAGGGTATTTTTTTCTTAGTCTGACAGTATCTCCAGGACATAAAGACAAAAATGTGTGATTCTGGCACCCTAGCTGGTTTCTGCAACATTAAGGTATTTGCCTAAAATGGACAAAGCATAGTATGGTTATTAGTCCAATCTGTTTTTTATCACATAAATAGCCATTTTCTTCAAACCAAATCTCCAGAACTCTGCCCTCTTTGTTCCCGCTGCAGAAAGAAATCTTTCTCCTTGGTTATACAGGGAGAAACAATTACTATTGAAAAATTAAAAGGCAGGAAAAACAGCCTCTTTTTATAGAGGAGAATTAGACTGGCTGCTAATAAAAGTTCCATCCCCTCCCACAACTTAGGGAAGGACTACTGGACAGCTTCCAGGGTCTGTGACCATCATGAGTCAGAGCTGATGTCGTCACAGGCAGATCCTGACTGATGGGGAGGAAGGCCACCAGGAGACCCTGCATCCGCACCACTCCTGAAATAAACAAAGCCTCTCCAGAAGCAAGGTGGCTGCTTCTCTACCTGCAGCTGTTTAAGACACCATTCCTACTATGATCGTTCCACTATTAGCACCAAAATGATTCTTCACCCCTGTGACACAAAGAGGCTAAAACCATCCCAACCGCAGAAGAACACCTGTAATCTAGTCAGACTGCAAGAGCTGGGGTCCAGGAGATCTTAAGAAAAGAAAGACGCAAACTCTATCCATAGCCTCTTAAAATGCAAAATTAAACTAACCTAAAAGAAGCACAGTTTGAGGTAGTAACAAACAGTAGCCTATTTTAAAATTACGCTCCATAGTTCTTTATTCCTATTAGGTTTTCTTTACTGATACAATAAACTAACACTTGAGCCGTTACTCAAAATGTTACACAGTTTTAGGGAGGGAGCATCAGAAAATGTTAACAGGTTACCACTGAATTAGTGAGGACAAACTGTAAATGAGTCATGCTAATGTCGTCAGAGCTGGAGAACAGCAAAAGGCTGCATTCATGTTAGGAAGTGGTGATGGAGGCTGGGGGTGGGGGATTTGGCAAAGACTGCACCAGATATAACAGCATGTCAAAGGCCAGCACAGTGGCTCATGCCTGATGGAATAGTATTTCATTATATAGATGTTCACACATTGTTGTTCATTACTTGATGGACTCTGGGAGGCCAGAGCAGGTGGATCACTTGAGCTCAGGAGTTCGAGACCAGCCTGAGCAAGAGTGAGACCCTGTCTCTATTAAAAGTAGGAAAATAAGCCAGTGTGGTGGTGCACACCTGTGGTCCCAGCTACTCAGGAGGCTGGACTGCTCAAGCCCAAGCGCTTGAGGTTACTGTGAGCTATAACACCACAGCACTCTAGTCCAGGCAGCAGAGTGAGACCTTGGTCTCAAAAAAAAAAAAAAAAAACAAAAACAAAAAATAGTGTGTCAAACAAGTCCTGATGAATGCGTTCCTGAAGCACATGACAGTACACAGAAGAGCGCTCCAGGGGAGAGAAGAGCACCGTAATAAGAAGCCTCTCTGGGGCACTGCAGGTGTTCCAGGAATTCCACACTAAGTGGGACTTTCTATAAACCCTAACCCCCAAATGTCTTCATCCACACTGATCTCACTCCAAGCACCCCCAACTACCCATTAGCCTTTGCAACCGGCCTCTACTGGTGGAAGACAAGTAAACCCAACATAAAGAAGAGAAGCCAGGAGGAATAAACCCGGGCAGGTGTCCTTAACCTCCCCCTTCTGTGAGGATGGTCTGCTATAGATTCATTCTGATCATAAAAGAACTGTTTTATATGAAATAGCACATGTTCAACAAAGAAAAATCAGTACTTAAAAAGATTATCCCCAAAGTCCTTTTTACAGACGTGATGAAATCAAGAGTTAATGAAAGGTGATCAACAGGACAGAAACGCCAGTTTGGGAATACGAACTGGGCAGGACAGATTCACGTACTGCACGCCTGGACTCGGGGAAGCCAGTTAACAGGCTTTAGACGACAAGGTTTAAAACAGGACGACGACAAGTGCTAGGGTAATAATGAGCAGCTGTGCAGAAAACAGCACCCCCCCCCCACACACACACACACACAGAGTTTTACTTCCCTAGGTGCCCCTAGGTGCTCATTAGCTTCAATTTAATAGTGAGTCCATGTGGCACTTGTTTTTCCATTCTGCAACCCTTCACTCAGGAGAACCATCTCCAGTTCCACCCAGATGATTGCAAAAGGCATTAATCCATCTTTTTTGTGGCTTAGTACTCCACTGTATACACAGACATTTTGTTAATCTACTCAGAATGATGGGCACTGGGGTTGATTCTACATCTTTGCGATTGTGAATTGTGCTACAATAAACATTTGAGTACAGGTGTCTTTTTGATAAAATGCGTTCCTTTTTCCTTTGGGTAAATACCCAGTAGTGCAACTGCTGGATCAAATGGCAGGTGGAAAGGAACCCAGGGCGGGGGGAGGAAGGGAAGGGAATAAACCAACCTAATGGGTACTATGAATACTATTTGGGTGACAGGCACATCTATAGCCAGGACTCAAGCATTTACAAATATGATCCATGGAACCTAAAAATTTTGAACCCCCTTAATATTTTGAAATGAAAAAGGAAAAAAAAGTCACTGTGGCAGGCCTGACACTGCTGTCCTTAAAAGGGCCTGCTTGCGAGGAAGGCCTCTGGGCGTTGCCCGAGACTGGCCAACCTGCAGGGTTTTCATCACTCCAGGCTCATTGTGCTTAATGCGTGGTCTGTACTGACCACCTACCTTCCCTCCGGAGTTTGGAATCTTGGCACATGCTAGGCTGAGGGTCCCTACAGGACCAGTTTCCAACTTCAGGTAATGAGCCACTAAATGAATTTCCCTGATAAGACCACCCACATGTGTCATAATCCAATCTTAATTAAGCACATCCTGTGTGGCTCAGCAGGTGAGGCCCATTGGAAGCCATTGGAAGCTTGTGTCTGGTTTCCTCTGGATTGCACCTCACATCCTGATTTTGTCTTGTGTCCTTCAGCTATAATAAATCACAGTCATGTGCAGGACTACTTGGTATCAGGCCTTCTAGTGAATCAGCGAACGTGGCCTTGAGGAGTCCTTACACAGCAGTGGGAAGATTTATAAAGGAAACAAATGACCAACACAACTTGCAAGTAACCAAATATGGAAATAAAGAAAAGGCATGACTCAAAGACAGAAGAATTCAGGATTCTTTTTTTTTTTTTTTTTATTTTGAGAAAGAGACTGACTTTATCACCCTCGGTAGAGTGCTATGGCATCACAGCTCACAGCAACCTCAAACTTTTGGGCTTAAGCCATTTTCTTGCCTCAGCCTCCCAAGTAGCTGGGACTACAGGTGCCCACCACAATGCCTGGCTATTTTTAAAGATGGGGGCTCAGGCTGGTCTCCTGTGAGCTCAGGCAATTCACCTGTCTCAGCCTCCTAGAGTGCTAGATCACAGGCATGAGCCATTGCACCCAGCCACAGAATTCAGGATTCTAAGTAATCAGAATTAACGGAATTCAGGATTCAGTATTTCTAAGAATTACTTAGAATACTCCCAAAATAGTATTGCCCTGTTTGGGCAGGAAAATTTTTTATTTTATTCTCACACATGCATGAGCATATGTGCACACATACACACGAGTGAGCAGAAACATCTTTAGCTTTTGCTAACATTAAATAAATTAAATGTAAAATAACTGGCACTAAAAATATTCATTAACAGCTAATACTTGCACAGTGCTTTCTGGTGCCAGACACTATTCTATGCACTTTTTTTTTGGAGACAGAGTCTCCTATGTTCCTTGGGCTAAAGCACAGTGGTGTCATCAGTTATAACTCACTACAATCTCAAACTTCCAAGCTCAAGCAATCCTCCTGCCTCACACCCAAGTAGCTGGGACTTAGATGTGTGCTGCCAAACCAACTTTTCTAGTATTTTAGAGATGGGAGTCTTGCTCTTGCTCAGGTTAGTACTGAACGCCTGGCTGCTCTTGCCTCAGTCTCCCAAAGTACTAGGATTACAGGTGTAAGCCACCACGCCCAGTCTATTCTATAGGCTTTAATTCACCTAGTCCTCAGAAAGTCTTAGAAGAAAGGTGCTACTATTATCTCTAATTTTTGGATGAGAAAACTATAACACAGACAGGTTAAGTAACTTGTCCAAGGTCACATGGCTAAGATTCAAACTCAAGCACTCTGGCTCCCCAGTCTGTTTTTAACTGTGCTATTAAAAAGAAACTGACTGGAGCCAGGTGCAGTGGCTCACGCTGCAGTAATCCTAACACTCTGGGAGGCCGAGGCAGATAAACTGCTTGAGCTCAGGGTTCAAGACCAGCCTGAGAAAGAGCAAGATCCCCTCTCTAAAAATAGTCAGGTGTTGTGGTGGGTGCCTGTAGTGCCAGCTACTCGGGAGGCTGAGACAAGAGGATCCCAGGAATTTGAGGTTGCTGTGAGCTATGATGCCATGGCACTCTACCGAGGACAACATAGACTCTTTCTCAAGAAAAAAAAAGAAAAAAACAAAAGAAAATGACTGTAACAATGAAGAGCCACGCTAATAAGAGAAATAAATGCATTTCCACCCAGGCCTCCTACCTTCTCTCTTCTTTGGTTTATTTTATAACACAAATCAATGAGTCTACTTTCAGGCACTGCATGACAACTAAAATACAACAGTTAACACCCTAGTTTTCTGTATAAACAGCATTTAGCTATGCCCAGGTTTCCTCCTAAGTATAACACTTAGGTTGTTTATTTAGGATTTTTTTTCCATATGAGCAATTAGTAAATATACAGGTTTCCCTCCAAAACGACCTTAATACAATTAGAAATGTCTAGGAGGAAACAAATATATTAAAGTAAATACCTGGTATAATTTTTAAAAAAGGAAGATACTAAAAAAATTTCAAAAGTTGGCTTGAGGGCACGGCACTCTAGTCCAGGAGACAGAGCAAGGCTCAATCTCAAAAAAAAGAAAGAAATCCTATCATTGATGAACTGTCTAAATTCTCAGTGCAGTCCACGGCACAGAAGGCCACGAGAAGCAAGCCGGCTCATTGCTGCCGTCTCACCACATTTCAGTTCTGAAAGTGGAGTCTCATTTTCTGTTTCCTGTAACAGAAAAGTCACGAACGTAGTTCAAATTCTTAAACTTGCTGCTGAATTAATTTTAGTTTTTTTTTTCCCCTTACAATTTTCTGAATAGAAAGATGGTACTACTTTATTGATTCGAGAACTTAAAGGAACTTCAAATAAGTTCAAATTCTTAGTTCCAGAGTTCAGGTAATTTAATGTTAAAACTGCAAATGTAGGTTCAGGCTTCACTACTAATTTAAATTTAAATAAAAGAGCCTAAGATATTCATTATTCTAACAAAATACATTACCTCATGAAGGCTTCTACCCAAACCTCTGACTGTCCATATCACTGATTCCCTGGGACTCCAGAAGTAACAGAGTTAAGGTTTGAGACTCCACATCCCTTGATGCTCTTTGGGGGTTGACTGTATTTAGCTTATACAGAAATAGGCTGGTATGTGTGAATGACCCCAGGTAAATGTATCCCAGAAACTGACAAAAGAGGACAAAATGTAAATAGTATCCTTTCCGGTGTGTTGGCATAGGCAAGCACAGCGACAAATAACCCTCCCAGTGGCGCAGTGCTTTGCAAAGTGTGGTCCCTGGAGCGGCAGCAGCATCAGCATCAAAATCATCTGAGAACTTGGCAAAAAAGGCCAACTTTCAGTTCCCACTTGCCTTTCCAAACCAGAGACCCGGAGGAGAGAGGGGCCAGCAATCCCTGGTTCGACAAGACACTGTGATGGGTGCTTAAGTTAGGGAACCAGTGCTGCAGAGAGACCAGGTAGGCAAGTACAGAAGCCTGGAGCAGGGTTTCTCCAACTCAGCACTACCGACATTCGGGGGACCAGAGGGTGCTGAGCAGCATCCTGGCCTCTACCCAGATGTCAGTAGTACCCATTCCCCATTAGTGACAACCAAAAATGTCCTTAGATATTGCCAAATATCCCCTGCAGCGTGGAGGGGTAAAATCATCCCTGGTTAAAAAAAACAGCCTACCCAGGTGGGTGGATTGCTTGATGGGGCCAGTGCCCTGCTCACTGAGCCACAGGCACCACCCACAATAGCCAACTTTTAAAAGCCCCTACTTTCTACCAGTTCAGAATCAGACCTACATGTTTTACTGCACCCAGTCTCACCCCTCCCCCGTATGGTGGGTCCAGACACCTTTCCTTATCAGCAGATCCAAAATTCAGTGAAAGTCAAAAGTGTGTGTGTAAACTGTCCCTGCAAGCTCATTTGATAATAAAATTTGACCCTAACAGATGAGACTATTGGTAGCCAATGACAAACAGTCTGACTTCAGGAAGACCGTCCTGTCTTTCCCTTTTCCTTTCAAAATGCTCTTAGCTAGTTCTCACTGCTTTTGGCTTTTACAAAATGAATTAACTTCAGCTAGACCTTACTACTTTAAATGTTAAAAGATACTTGTTCTGAGCATTAATGCAAATGTTGTACAGAAATGGTAAAACCAATTTTTTTTAAACCCCCAAAACTACCAGAAAGGAAGGAAGGATGACTGAATCATGGCAAAAAGAATAAAGGATCCCGGCCCTTTACACTTGCTGCTGGAGTAGTTAACTACCGACTGATACTGCCCAGACTCAGTTTCTCCAAACGTATAGAAAACCCAGGGGCATGGCAGCAAGGACTAGGACCTCAGCGTCAGTCCTGGGCTCAACGTCAGTCCTATCCCTTACCAGTATGTGATTTGGGGTAGTTACTTCAACGTCTTTTTTGCATTAGTTTTCTGACCTGCCAAATGGTTATTACAATATGATACTCCCAGCAACACCTGGAACAGCATCTGCAATCAGATGCGTTGCTATTTCTACAATAAGATAGATGAACATTCACACTGTATGTGATAAATAAAGATTACAAATAGTCTCATCTGTTCAAGTCAAACTTTAGCACCAAATGATTCAGCAGGGCTAATTTACACACACACACAAATATAAACTTTTGACTTTTGCAATGTGCTGAATGCTGGATCTGCTGATAAGGGAAGGTGACTCTACCCACTTCATGGGAGGAGGGTGGTGAAGACGGGGTACAGTAACACATACAGGTCCAACTCTGCACTGGTAGAAAGAAGGGGCACTCACCAGGTTAGCTAGTGTTATTTCTACAGTACAAACTCCCAGGAGGCTGTCATTTGCTTGTTTTCAACTTTTTGATGCTTTCTCACTGCCTGTAAAATAAAGTCCAAATTCCGAAGAGCAATGCACAGGGAAGGCCTTTCAAAATTGGACACTGGCCCTTCCACCCCTTGGTACTCTCCCCTGCCAAGGCCATCCACACAACTTTTATTCTAGTCATCTAAAAATATCTATGGTTCTTTACCCCTGAAAATTTCCTCTTGACTCTTCCTCTGCCTGGACCAGGGATATGCATCCTTCTTTCCTTCCTACAGATCACTCCTTGATCCATAAAGATGTGCTCCGATGACCTCCTCTGGGAGGATTCCTTGAACCCTGGCCTCAGTCCAAGAAGCCTCCTCTTTCTGTGTCCTCCCAGTACCCTGAGTACATAAAACCATTTCTAGCTAGACCGTCCAGCCCTTGGGAAAGAACAGTGTAGGTGTCGGCTGTCTTTCTAGCACAGATCTAAAAAGACCCTGGTTAAGTGTCTGATGAATACCTTAATGAGGAGAGGTCAGTGTCCCATAGTTTCATCAGCTCAAGGGCCATAAAAATGAATGAATCAGAAGTTATATGAGGGCTCAGCGCCTGTGTCTCAAGTATTTAAGGTGCCAGCCACATTCACCTAAGGTGGCAGGTTCAAATCCAGCCTGGGCCCTCCAAACCACAATGAGGGCTACAACCAAAAAACAGCCATCGTTGTGGTGGGCGCCTGTAGTCCCAGCTACTTGGGAGGCTGAGGCAGGAGATTCACTTGAGCCCAGGAGTTGGAGGTTGCTGTGAGCTGTGATGCCACAGCACTCTACTCAGGGAGACAGCTTGAGGCTCTGTCTCAAAAAGAAGAAGAAGTTATATGAGGGCAGGTACCATGGCTTTTGATCCCTGTTGTATTCCCAGGGCCTGGTACTCAATAAATGTAGTACTTCTAAAGAAAAGAATTAATGAGTGAGTGATGAGCAAGAGACATATTTATGACAAGGTGAAAACAAATCACCAAGACCTACAACAGCCACAAAAATAAAATAAAATAAAGTAAAATAAACCCTCAGTTTTGTGCTTTCATTATATCTCATAAAGTCTGGCACCTACTAAAAAGGTGGTCCTACCTTCAAAGTTCCATGTGACTGAAACTCAAATTAGAAAAGAAAGCTGAGGTGCCCACTCTGAGCCACTGCAGTCCCCTACCAAGGCCCTGCAGTAACAACAGTGCAAAAGAGCAAAAAACGAACTGATACAAGGCTCCCCAGGACACTTCGGTCCCAGAGCAGCTTAGTAATCACTTTCTATAAAACATTTATCAGCACCACTGCTCCTGGCCAGTAAGCTCAAATATTCAGCAATTTACCCAACACACATGAGTCATGAACAAAATATTTCACTGAACAAAGACTGCTAACTTTTAAACAGCGCTGCCTGCTTCTGCGTTCCACCCTTTCCCTGTTTTACATTCCCACCTTCTCCCTACATCTGCCTGTCTCTCCCACTCCCTTCTTGCTTCACAGTCTGAGATCCAAATCGGAGCAGTCACTCCCCCATTTCTTTGAGGTCACCTACATGCCAAGGGACAGGGACCTGCCACTGGCTGCTCATGATAAGTTCATCATCTCATTGAGGGAAAAGGTACAATGCACTCGAAAGTGAAATCCAAAGGTCGATCGGGAGCTGGGAGCTTCAGGTTTTCTCTCCTACTCAGGACAGACCTTCAGAGTTACTTACTTTAGACAGTAGGACTATACCTTCAGCTTCAAGAGAAAGCAGAACCTACCAAATTCAAACAGTCTTTGGACTTTGGGAATATCACTACCCAAGCCTATTCATTGTATCCAGGAAGCACAGCTTCACTCAGTAGACATCAATCATGTCCTTCAACTTCCCTCTGGAACGGCATTAAGTTTTAGACCTTCAGGGTTTTAAAGATTCTAAAAGTTTTCAAACAATATTGCTTCAGTCTAATTACACAGCCTGGAAGACCAGAGAGCTGCTGAGTAGTCTTGGTTTGCGTTTCTGGCCTCACCAGTAAGTATCTCTGTGGCTTCAAGTAAGGAGCTTCGTCCCCACGGGCCTCAGTTTCCTCTTAAGTAAAAAAACAAGAACATTGGTCCAAAGAAGTGTTTCCCAAAGACATCTAAGTAGAAGAGAGGATTATGTGTGAACACAGATTAACACATTTTAGTTATCAGTTTATTCTTTACGGTAAGCAATATTAGTTTTCCTAATCCTGGAGATACCAATACAATTTCCTTTTAAAATAAAAGCTGAGTTGCTACTCCAAAAAGCATTCTAAGTAAGAGCTCAGGAGGTTCCAGTAGCTGTGTCAAAAATAACTGATCTAGAATCCCAGTGTTGTGCGAAAGAGGTGTGTGAGCCCCCCGACCCCCATAAACTAGAAGGAAGAGAACCAAAAACCCGTAGGCTCCTTGCAAGGAGGAAATCCCGGGTACCAAGGCCCACAGTGAGCGGCAGCCAAGACAAGAACCCGGGATGGACAAGAAACACCTTCTGAGAGAGAGAAATCCGCAAAGGAGACACCCTGGAGAAAGTCAGCGCAAAGGGGCGGCGGGGCAGCGGGACGGGGTCCCGGGTTGGGACGATGGTCCCGGGGATCCCGGGCTGCAAAGCGCGTTTGGGACGATGGTCCAGACCTGGAGAGGCGCGGTGGGGACGGAGTCCAGGGCTGGAGAGGAGTGGCTGGGGTCGAAACTGGAGGACCCGCGGGAGGCACCCGGGAGTCCAGGGGACAGAGGGGCGCGGCGGGGCCGCCGGCCACGCTCCCCAGAGGACGCCCCCACGCGGAACGGCGGGAGCCGCCGTTCCACGGTCCCCACTCACGGCGCCGCGGCTGCGGGCCGCCCCAGTTGCGCCTCCTCCGCTCACCACCGCCGGCCCTACCTGTCCTCGCTGGCTGTGATCACGCCATCCTCCTTGGGGATGAGCAGCGCGGCCGTGACGGTGTCCTGGTGACCCTCGATCTTGCTCAGCAGCACCGGGCGGCTGCTTTGCGGCCTGGAGTGGATCTCGGCCGCCATGTTCGCGCGGCGGCGGCGGCGGCAGCGGCGGCCTCCCGGGCGGGCGGCCCATCAGCTGACGGCCGGGCGGGCGGGGCGGCGCCGGTTTCCCCTTGGCCGCGGGAACCGCGTGGGAGCCGCGCCGCCGTAAGCTCCCGAGTGCTGCCGCCGCCTGCCCGTATTGCCTGGGGAAGTCGCGCATCAAAAAAACTTCAAGGCCTAGAGGGGACCACAGAGGGCGCCCGCCTAGAAATGGGAAAGAGGTGACGGCAAAACAGTAGAGTCCTTTAACCAGGAAGGGATCGAGCTGATGACCTGGAGGAGGGATCGGCTCCCAAACCAGAGCCTTCAGAAATACTACTGCCGCTGCTATACTTCATTTTAAGAAGCCATTATTTGAAAGACAGACACATCGTAATTTCAATTAAAGTGGGAAAAATATGGTGCACTTTAAAAATCTTTGAACCTCAGTAGATGATCCTTATTGAGCATTGACTGTATATCAGGCACTATCGCGGTTTTTTTGCATAGGTTATTTCAAAGCCTGATATAATGAGCCAGGCTTTAATGTTGCTAGGAGATGGCGGCATAAACACAAACATCAGACAAGATCTCTCCATAATCATGTCTAAACACAGCCAAAACATAAACGGTGTCCAAACCACAAAAATGACCAAATATTCCCCCATCCTGGCTCTTTTTTCTTTCCAACTACGTTTGCTTCCAGCTAGTCTTCCTCCACCTAGACAGGATTTACTAAGATATCCAACCTTAGAATGATACCCACTTTCTGGCAACATTCTTCTACCCTTCCAAATAACCTAACACCAACCCCAATCCTGTAAGTCCATTCTAACATTTTCTGACCCAAATGCTCCACAGTTCCCCAAGGCACGTCTCCTTCCAACAAGAAAACCCCACTTTTTCAACTACAGGCATGTTGCTAGTGGTTTGGGCTGGAGGACATCAACAGCTAGTAAGCCACAACTGGGATCCAGGAAATCAATGACTCCAGAGACCTCCCCTCTTGGCCCATCCCCTACAATGTATTGTTGTGATGCTGGGATCATTGCACTAGAACTGTACTGTCCACGTGGAGCGCATGAAATGTGGCTCGTCCAAATTGAGATGTGGTGTAAGTAAATGTAAAATACACACTAAGTTTTAAAGGCTTAGTATAAAATGAACAAAAAAAAAATGAAAGACATTTCTTTGATAATTTTAATTGGTTGCATGTTGACGGATACTATTAAGTTAAATAAGATATGAGCTTTCTTCTTATTTTCTAAGATGGCTAATACAAATTTTAAGTTACAGATGTACAGATGCTATTTCTACTGGCCAGTGCTGCTGCAATAGTACATTCTTATAATAAAGTTAATGGCCTGTATTCATAGACTTAATCATTCATATTCATAGTCAACAAACATGTATTGTGTACCTACTGTGTGCCATATACTGTCATGAAGAATAAGACACCGTCCTTGCAAGGCTTGCACAGTGTAATGACTAGCCAGCCAGGCTGGTGAACAACTTTGTATAATCAACAAACATTTCTTGAGTAGCTGCTACAAGCCAGGTACCATTCTACATGCAGTTGTGCTCGAGAGAGGCAAAAATCCCTCTACTGTTGGGATATAGATTTCAATGAAGGAGTCAGATAATACACAAAATAAATGAGTAAAGAACATACTATATAGGCTCGTTACCTGTGGCTCAAGCGGCGAAGGAGCCAGCCACATACACCTGAACAGGGCGGGTTCGAATCAAGCCTGGGCCTGCCAAACAACAATGACAGCTGCAACCAAAAAATAGCTGGGTGCTGTGGTGAGCACCTGTAGTCCCTGCTACTTGGGAGGTGGAGGCAGGAGACTCGCTTGAGCCCAGGAGTTGGAGGTTGCTGTGAGCTGTGATGCCACTGCACTCTACCCAGGGCAACAGCTTGAGGCTTTGTCTCAAAATAAAAAAATTTTAAAAAAAGAACATACTATATAAGAGGATGTTAAATGCTATGGAGAAAGCAAAACAGGGGAGGGTGATAGGGATGATAGGTAATGCTGCAATTTTCAACAGAATGGTACAGTACGTGCAGCGACACACTGCACAGATCCACCTTTAGGAAAGAAGAGTGCCCTGCAGTCTGCCCACCATGCTTCCGCCATGCCCTCCACAGGTCAGCCCACATTCAGTGACCAAACAAGATGGGGACATAAAGGCCTGACGGTCTGGACATACTGGCAAGCAATACTTGCTCACTACTCACTCCTAGATTGCACAAGGCTTTGCCAGTCATATATTACAGCTGTTTTCTCCTGTCTAATCCTACCATCCCCTCCCCTTCACAAGTATCTATCCCTGTGCACCAAGCTCTATCACAGTCTCTGCTTCTAGTAGATGCAACCTCAGACAGCTGGCCAGTGAAGGCCTCACTGACAAGTGACATTTTGACCAAGCAGGAGAGAAGGGAGGAAGTCATGTGGAAAAGTGGGCACAGGGCTGTCCTAGAAAAGGAAATGCACATGCTAAGGCCCTGAGGTGAGCACACGCCTGGGGGTTTGTAGGAAGAGTACGGCAGCCATGAGGCTGCAGCAGAAGGAAGAAATGCAGAGAGGAGGTGAGAGACGTCACCGCCAGCCCAGCCTGAAGGCCATTGTGAGGACTTCGGATTGACTTTAAATAAGATGGAAAGCCATTGGATGGTTTGTTGTTTGTTTGTTTTGAGAAGAGTCTCAAGCTGTCACTCTGGGTAGAGTGCTGTGGCATCACAGTTCACAGCAACCCCCAACTCCTGGGCTCAAGTGATCTACTTGCCTCAGTTTTTCTATTTTATTTTTTATTTTAATTTAATTTTATTATTATTATTATTATTATTGCAGGTTTTTTTGGCCGGGGCTGGGTTTGAACCCACCACTTCTGGCATATGGGGCTGACGCCCTACTCCTTTGAGTCACAGGTGCCACCTTATTTTTATTTTTTGAGACAGAGCCTCAAGCTGTCACCCTGGATAGAGTGCTTTGGCATCACAGCTCACAGCAACCTCCAACTCCTGGGCTTAAGTGATTCTCCTGCCTCAGCCTCTCTAGTAGCTGGGATTACAGGTACCTGCCACAATGCCCGGCTATATTTTGGTTGCAGCCATCATTGTTGTTTGGCGGGCAAGGACTGGATTCAAACCTGCCAGCTCAGGTGTATGTGGCTGGCAACTTAGCCACTTAAGCCACAGGCACCAACCTTGTTTTTTTATTTTTAGTAGAGATAGGGTTTCACTTTTTTGGTCAGGCTGGTCTTGAATTCATGAGCTCAAGCAATCTACCCACCTCGGCCTCCCAGAGTGCTAGGATTACAGTAGTGAGCCACCACACCTGGCCCATTGGATAGTTTTGAGCAGAAAACTGGTTTAATCTATTGTCTATGTTAAAAGGCAAGAGTGGAAGCAAGGTGTCAGTCAGAAAATTAATGAAATAAAGCAGTTGAAATATGATGGTGGCTTTTTAAGAGTGGTGGTGTTGAGAAGCCATCAGATTCTATATTTATCTAGAAGGTGGAACCAATGACATTTGTTGGACATAGAACACAAAGAGTTAAGAATGACACCAAGATTTGTGGGCTGAGTAACTGGAAAAATGGAGCTGCTATTTACTGTCCTGTAGATGATGTTGGAAGAACAGGTTTGGAAGAAAAGAAAGGAAGTTTAGGCTGAGAGACCAGCCAGAGCAAGAGCGAGACTCCATCTCTACTAAAAATAGGAAAACTAGCCTGGCATTGTGGCAGGTGCCTATAGTCCAAGCTATTCTGGAGGCTGAGGCAAGAGGATTTCTCAAGCCCAAGCCCAAGAGTTTGAGGTTGTTGTGAGCTATGAGGGCATGGCACTCCTACCCAGAATAACAGAGTGAAACTCTGTATCAAAAAAAAAAAAAAAAAAGAAAGAAAGAAAGAAAGAAAGAAAGAAAAGGAAGAAAAAGAAAGAAGAAGTGGAGTTCAGTTTTGGGCATAGAAACCTTGAGATTCCCGTCAGGTGTCCACATGAAGGTACTGAAGGTGCTAAGCAGACAGATGACAGGAGTTTTAGATGCACTACTGAACATTAGCGAGATCTGGGCTGCAGAGGCAACTCTGGGAGTTAAAAGCATATGGATGGAGAGTTCTGTGCAGCCCTTAGGGGGGCAACAGGTGCTGGTAAACAGAGTAGAGGAACCAAGGTTACACCTAATCTAAAGGCAGCAGGATGGTCTAAATTAAGAGAGAAAGAGAGCATTTCCGTCAAATTGTTGCTCAAAACTTTTAATCAGGACTTTGGCCTGTTAAAGTAAACTAAAATGGAAATCAGAGCTGAAGAATCCCTGAATAAACAAAATTAGTCAGGCCTCATAAGTGACCTTAACCTTGCTTGATCTGGAAATACAAGTGAAACTTAACTTGTTCTATTTCTTGTAAACACATAGATTAAAGGAAAACAGAATTTAAGATCAACCACTCAGAAGCAGCTAATAAACATAATTATATAACTAGGGACTTTGCAGTGACAGATCAAAGGAAGCCATTTATAACTGTAACCAATCAAACACTTTCTTTGTATCACTTCTGTATTTATTCTATAAAAGCTTGCCCTTCCCCCTTTTCACTGAAGTCCCTGAGATACTTCTGGTTTGGAGCTGTCCAATTCATGAATTGCTGTTTACTCAAATAAATCCTAAAAAAAAAATCATGCCTCAGTTTACCTTTTTAACACAACCCATGTCCTGAGCTGTCCTATAAACAGAGAAGATGAATATTCACTCACATTGGTTCACTAAGGTTCTGATAACTCTCAGATAACTCATTTCACACAGTGGCAGTGAACTGACCTAAAAGTTGTGAAGCTGATCCAGGTTATTGAAAAAGTAGCTGCTTGGGCAGTGCCTGTGGCTCAGTGGGTAGGGTGCAGGCCCCATATACCAAGGGTGGTGGGTTCAAACCTGGCCCCGGCCAAACTGTAACAAAAAATAGCTGGGCGCTGTAGCAGGTGCCTGTAGTCCCAGTTACTTGGGAAGCTGAGGCAAGAGAATCGCCTAAGCCCAGGAGTTGGAGGTTGCTGTGAGCTGTGACTCCATAGCCCTCTACCAAGGGCAATAAAGTGAGACACTGTCTCAAAAAAAAAAAAAAAAAGAAAGAAAGAAAAAAGAAAAAGCAGCTGCTTCTTTGTGATTTCTTCCAAAATACATGTAACATATCTTAAAGAGAACTTATGTGAACAAATTCTAAATGTGGGTCACCTTTCTACCATATTTTGTAAAATCAGTGCTTAAATACAAATTTTTTTTCTTTCTTTCTTTTTTTTTTTTTTTTGAAACAGAACCTCAAGCTATCCCCCTGGGTAGAGCGCTGTGGCATCACAGTTCACAGCAACCTCCAATTCCTGGGCTCAAGCGAGTCTCCTGCCTCCGCCTCCCAAGTAGCTGGGACCACAGGCACCTGCCACAACGCCTGGCTATTTTGGGGGTTGCAGCCATCATTGTTGTTTGGCGGGCCTGGGCTAGATTCAAACCCACCACCTTAGGTGTATATGGCTGGTGCCTTAGTTACTTGAGCCACAGGTGTCGAGCCCAAAATTTTTTTTAAGTGTTATACATACATAGTTTTTAGAGCCATGAGAATACATCAAGTACAGAAGGGAGTGTTATGAAAATAAAGAAGAGGTACAAAGACAAAGCCAAAGATTTTGGAGACAGCAACATTTAGAGAACTGGAGGAACAGGAGGAGGCAGAAAGGAGATTGGGGAGGGGTCCCAACAAGGTAGGAGGAAAATGGATACAGTGTGTGTTGACCTGAAGACAAAGGAAGAAGGTGTTCTAAGAAAGAGGGCGTGGTCCACTGTGTCAAATGCCGCAGATTAGTTCAAAGTTTTCCCTTGGAATAGTTAAGGGCAGAATCTGATTGGAGTGGATTCAAGTGGTGATAGTAGAATATCATCAAACCCAGACTCTTGGAACTGAGGGACTTGAGATACACAGAGAGAGTTGATTTCTGAGCTGTCTTGTTGGATTGGAAGGCGGAATCTATGAATAACATTCTACTGGACGGCCAGCCATGTGATCTTAGACAAGTCTCTTTGCCCTAACTGGGGAAAGAGTGTGATCTTTACACTCAGAGTTTTGCTGTTAACTAGCACAGAAGTCTTTAGCAAGCTGGCGGGTGTCTTTACCACTTTTGCATTTCTAAAGTATAAATAATAATATTGCCTTGTATTGGTGCTGTAGGAAGCAGAGGTTATGTACGGTAGATATTGCTGTTAATCCAGGTCCTTTACCTTGGACTTTGATCTCTACATGTTCTGCCATCACCTTCTCTGATCTGAAATACTTTTATCTTATGCTAGACTTCCTTGAAAAGCTAGTTTAGTATAATGGTAATAGTTAAATACTATTATGTTTTCTTTTTTTTTTTTCTTTCTTTTGTGTGTGTGTGTGTGTGTGAGAGAGAGAGAGACAAAGTCTCACTTTGTTACCCTCGGTAGAATGCCATGGTGTTATAGCTCACAGCAATCTCAAACTCTTGGGCTCAAGCGATTCTCTTGCCTCAGCGTCTCAAGTAGCTGGGACTACAGGAACCTGCCACAACACCAGGCTATCTTTAGAGACAGGGTCTCGCTCTTGCTCAGGCTGGTCTGGAACCCAGGAGCTCAGGCGATCCACTTACCTCAGCCTTCCAGAGTGCTAGGATTACATACACAAGACACTGTGCCTGGCCTTCATTATTTTTTCTTTTAACCTTTAGATGAATTAAGGTGCGTTCTTTTAATGCAGTGGTTCTCAACTGTCAGGACCCACAGGAACTATTTTAAAGGGCATTAGGAAGGTTGAGAACCACCGCTTTAATGGGTTTGTGTTCTAGTTTGGCCTTGGCTTTCTGCTCTTCACGTCTCAGGTACTTGAAGTGTAATTCCAGCCTAACACTTGGCCATTTGCCATCAGATCTACTGCTCTCCCCTCTCTGCTTGGTGACATTGCAGGGGGTTGACTTCTACAAATGACATTTCCTGGACTCTCTAACCAGCTTTCTTCATGATAAGTTTGGAGGCAGTGGGGGGAGACTGCGAGGTAGAGGGGAAGGAGAAATCAGAGTACTTCTCCTCTCTGCTTAGGGAGTGTGTTCCCTGCACTCTGCTTCCTTCCTTTGTCCCAGGCCTCTGGGGGCTGTCTCTGCTGGGGTTGTCAGTCTCACTGGGCTCCCTACCTCCTGCGCTCTGGAGCCATCTGTGCCCGTGTGTCTCCAGTCCTGTTGCTGCTAATCTCTGGGCTGCCCTATCATCTCTCTTAAGCCTTTCAGTTCTTCTGATATCTCTGTAACTAGTTCCTTGTATTCCTCCCAGGCAACCTTCTGGTGTGTGTTCTATTTTCTTAATTGGATCCTGACTGATATATTACTGTGATATTGAGACTTAACTAATAGTATTGTCAAATGAAGTTGGGCCTAAAGCTGCTTCTGAACATATTTTAAGTTTGGCCTACACGTTTCTCTGTATATAGTGGACTGTGACCTAACTTGATGTGAACTAAGAGACTATAGCCTGGTTTTTTTCCTTTTATTTTTTAGATGCAGTATTAAATCATGACTATAACCTACTCTTCCAACAAGTAGCCAAGTCTCAGCCAACCACAGGTGGCCAACTGTTCAAAGCTGGTTCAGATAGGGCAACCGCCCAGAAAATGCTCAGAACCCATCCAGCTGTTTCTGCACCCCACTTCCATTTTCTGTACAACACTTTTTCCTTTTTATGTCCATAAACATTATCCAAACATGTGGTAGTCCCAGAGTCATTCTCAATCTATTCTGGTTCTGGAGGTTGCCTGACTATTGTTCTTTGCTCAATTAAATTCTGTTAAATTTAATTTGCCTACAGTTTTTCTTTTAACAGTGTCATGAGGATTATCTGGCAGAGCTCACTGACATCACCTATGTAAATTATAATGTAATATTTAGCTAATCGAGTATTTGCAAAATACTGATAGGGAACAGCGTAATGTAAATGATAGTCGCATAAAGAACAACTTATTCTCAATTCTCATGTTGGCTCACACATGTAATCCTAGAACTCTGGGAGGCTGAGATGGGTGGATTTCTTGAGCTCACAAGTTCAATGCCAGCCTGACCAAAAAAGCAAAACCCCATCTCTACTAAAAATAGAAAAACTGAGGCAAGAGGATTGCTTGAGTCAGCGGTTGCCGTGAGCCCTGATGCCACAGTACTCTACCCAGGGTGACAGCTTGAGACTCTGTCTCAAAAAAAAGAAAAGAAAAACGGCTTCCCATATTATTTAAAGTCAATCCAAAGTCCTTACAATGGCCTTCAGGCTGAGTGTGGGCTATCAGGTGACTTCCCTGTCCTTGTCTCTGCAGCTCACAGCAACCTCAAACTCTAGGCTTCAAGCAATCCTCTTGCCTCAGCCTCCCAAGTAGCTAGGACTACAGACCACCCCAATGCCTGCCTATTTTTAGAGGTGGGGTCTCACTCTAGCTCAGGCTGGTCTCTAACTCCTAATGTCAAGCAATCCACCTACCTCTGCATCCCAGAATGCTGGGAATATAGGTGCAAGCCACTGTACCTGACCATGTAGGAGTTCTTTTTTTTTGAGACAGAGTCTCACTTTGTCACCTTCAGTAGAGTGCTGTGGCATCACAGCTCACAGCAACCTCCAACTCTTGGGCTTAAGTGATTCTCTTGCCTCAGCCTCCCAAGTAGCTGGGACTATAGGCGCCTGCCACAATGCCCAGCTATTTTTTTTGTTGCAGTTGTTTAGCTAACCCAGGCTGAGTTTGAACCCCCCACCTTTGGTGTATGTGACTGGCACCATAATCACTGTGCTATGGGCACTGAGCCCAGAAGTTCTTTTAAATTGTTCTCTGGGTTTCACCCAAGGTTTTACACTGAAGGCAGCATAATAATCACATTGCACACAACTCACACCACTTTGACAATGCTTTATTTATTAACAAAGCAAAACAAAATGTAAGCTTACCAGATCAGTCTGTCTCAACTTTTATTTAACAAAGCCATGAGCTGTTTTACAGTTGTCAGGGAGCTCCCAGGTTGAAGGCCATGAACTGAGTGTGCCCAGATGAACCAACTATGCAACACGAGACAACCAAACATGCGACCTTGGCAGGACCTAAGTGCTTGAACTGAGGAGCGAGTCCTGAATTAAGTTGTGGACACCATGTAGCAGGACCCGAGAGCCAATCAGATTGAACCCTGACGTCATCTCAGGGCAGTACTCAGTCAGATCATGGCTCATCACTCTGTCCTTATAACACCTGATCCAACCTCCAGCCTGGGAAGATGATCTGAGTACTTCTTCCTGTCTTCTTGCTAGGAGACTTGCAATAAAGCCTTTCCTTTCTCAAAGGTTGATGTCATGACATTGGCTTCTTTGCGACATCAGACAGACATCGATTGCTCGGTAACAAAAATAGGGATTGCATTTTAAAATGATAGACCTAGTGGTCTCATATTTCCACTTGTTTTACTTATTTTCATAACACTTTTAAATATAAAGTATTCCTCTTCCTGCACTAGGTGTTCCTTTCACGCACGTGCACTGAATGTTGAACAGAGTCATCAAGAAGGTAAAACAAAGACACTGCTCTCCAGATGCTCTACCCCTCCACCAGGATAGTTCCCAGCATTATTTCTCAAATTATCTCTAATGATGGGAAAGATAGTCTGTACAGATAGGTGTTAAAGGGTGGTGCAATTTTCACTTTTTGGAGAGGAATTTACTAAGTGATAACTATTCTTGCCGGGATACCTTTGCACATGTTACGAAATGTTGTTCCTCCTCTCTGCCCTCTTTCCCATCTAGCAAAATCTCATGCATCACTCTACACGCAGCACTCTGAGGCCTTAAGTCTCATTAAAATGGAATATTTTTTATTTTGTTATTTTCACCCAACTGATTTGACCCCCGAATATATTATTATTGGTTGCTCTGTAACAAATTATTCCAAAACTTAGTGGCCTAAAGCAAGAAACATTGATTATCTCATACAGTTCCTGAGGGCCAGGAATTCGGGCTGGGTGATTGTGGTTGAGGGTATGTCATGAGACTGCAGTGAAGGGGTTGGCCAGAAGGGTCATCTGAAGGTTTGCATGCTGCTGGAGAATCCATTTCCAAGATAGTTCATTCCTATGGCTGTTGGCAGACGGCCTCAGCTGCTCATCCTTTCCACAGGGTTTCTTGGGAATCATCATAACACCGTGTTTAACTCTCCACTGGGAGAGTAATCCAAGAAATATGAGGCATCTGATCAAAACTGAAGCTATGGCATATTTTGTCACCTAATGCCAGAAGTATTATAACATCCATAGTCTATCGGTTTCGCAGGCCAATCCTAATGAAACCAGAATTTCGCTCTTCAGTAGGGTCTTGGTCTCAGTGATTCGAAGAATGAATCCAGGGACCACAGATCAGTGGTAAGACAGGATTTATTTACAGAAAAGAATACAGAAGTGCCAGAGCTCCCGGCAGAGAGAGAAAACGCAATTCTGAAGAGAAAAGCTCTCTGTCGACTCTTTGTCTAGGGGTATATACAATCCCATGGGGCCCTTGGTAGTTACATTTAGCGTTTCTGGAACAACATGTCTGGGACATGGTTGGCCTTTGGTAGTTACATTTAGCATGTCTGGGTCACATCTGAGTCGCAAATGAATGGCTATAGTCCCTTTCATTCCCAGACCTGGGAAATGGGGCCCCCCTGCCCACCCTCCAACCTGCTGGTTCTGCTGCTTGCTGCCACCGTACCAACATTGCCAATGTGGAGGCAGCAGGTTCATGACCCCAGCTCTAGGAGCTGGCTGGGTTGCCACTTGTCCTGTATCACTAATACAGGTGAGAGGGGACTACATACAGGTGTAAATACTAAGAAGCGGGGTGGTTGGGAGCCATCCTGGGGGCTGCTACTGCACCAAAGAAGTTTTTCTATCAATAATTACGAATTAAAGTGTTTATAACAGAATTACACTAACATTGATACTTCTTTTGAGAAATTGTTTTCTGGAGTAAACTCTATGAAGTCAATTTAATTATTTTATTTTATTATTATTATTATTTTGAGACAGAGTCTCACTATGCCACACTCAGTAGAGTGCTGTGTCATTATAGCTCACAGCAACCTCAGACTCTTGGGTTTAAGTGATTTTTTTTTGCCTCAGCTTCCCAAGAAGATGGGATTTCAGATACCCGCCACAATGCCCAGCTATTTTTTTGTTGTAGTTGTCATTGTTGCTTAGCACGCCCGAGCAGGATTCAAACCCACCAGCCTTGGTGTATGTGGCCAGCACCCTAACCATGGGTGTTGGGCCCAGTTTAATTTCTTGAACAATATTCTATACAGGGGCCAGATGTGATGGCTCATGACTGTAATCCTAGCACTCTATGAGGCTGCGCTGGATAGATGGCTTGAGTTCAGAAGTTCAAGAGGGAGACCCCCCCACTCTCTATTAAAAATAGAAAAAAATAGCCAGGCATCATGGTGGGTACCTCTAGTCTCAGTTACTCAGGGGGCTGAGGTAAGAGGATCATTTGAGGCCAGGAGTTTGAGGTTCCTGTCAGCTATGACACCATGGCACCCTACCCAGTGCAACAGAGTGAGACTATCTCAAAAAAATTTTTTTTCTATAGAGCACAAGTAGCCTATTTTTAAAAACCAGTAGGCTGTTGATATTTGTGAGATCTGATAAAATCAAGGCTAACAGCAGGTTAAAGGAAAATCAGGTACTTGAGGGCAAATTAACCCTCAATTGGTTAATAACCCTTAATTGGTCTTTTTTTTTTTTCCTCAGATTTTCTGAGTGTGGGTCCTGGAACCATGTAATTTACTTAATAGATGTTTATCGATTAAATTAACAAATGTCTAAGCAAATTTTTAAAAAATTCGTAATGTTCACAAGATATGTTAGTAAGAAAAATTTCCTACGATTCTACATTTTTTATCTGCAAACCATGCTTTTATTGTTTTATGTCTGAGAAACTCAATACAGAAGCACTTCATTTTAACTTAACATTATTATGCTACAACTAGATTTAGACTATTTTTCCCAATAAATGGAATATTGCAGAAATGACAAAAGAAATGCTTTCTTCTAATCCACTTTTTGACTGATGTTCCAGGAATTTTCAAAACTTTACATGCAGTGTAATACCAAGGCCAATCGAAACTCTTCTCACACTGTCTAACAGAATTTGCCTTAACCTGAGATCCACTGCCTTGTTTTGGGATAAGTGCTAAAGCCCTTTTCGCTTTCTCCCGATTCAAAGGCAACCCTTTTATGAACCGAGATGAACAAGTCCCATTCTCCCTTTTAAAATGTCAAGACAATAAACCAGAACTAAATTGTATGACCCTGGTAATGAAGATTCTCAAGCTAAGTAGTCACATGCTTTGGTCTGTGCTTCCAGGAGACAGGTATAGGTGAGCTGTGTCTGGGCAAGGCAGGAAGGGACAGGCCTGTCTGAAGCCAATTACATAACCAGGGAAAGGGGAAAGAAGAGGCATTAGGGATCTGCTTTGGAATAAATAGGAAAAGCACTTGGTAACTGGACAAAAGAGGGTGCTGGTAGAAACAGGAATGATCAAAGACAGGAATCCAGTCTTGGTAACTGCAGGGGACGCTGATGCCTTTAAATAAGTTGAGAAAGCACAGAAATCTGAGCCCCTTTGAATGTCTAGATGTTCAACAGGCAACTCAAAACTGGGAATTCAAACAAGCTTCCCTTGTGTCTTATTATTATTAATTTTTTGAGACAGAGTCTGACTTTGTTGCCCTGGGTAGAGTGCTATAGTGTCATAGCTCACAGCAACCTCCAGCTCTTGGGCTTAGGCGGTTCTCTTCCCTCAGCCTCCTGAGTAGCTGGGGCGCTCGCCACAACACCCAGCTGTCTTTTGATTGCAGTTTGGCTGGGGCTGGGTTTGAACCTGCCACTCTCAGTAATCGGGGCTGGCGCCCTATTCACTGAGCCACAGGCGCTGCCCCAAAGCAAAGTGCCTTTGTGTCTTAAGATCTGTAAAAAAATTATCCTCTATTAAATCTTCCAGGAAAGCATTGCTAAAGAATGTAAGATAAAGATGAAGACA
>CAUYQV010065813.1:0-16202 GCA_963574575.1 Galagoides demidoff | reverse complement strand
CTCATAGCAACCTCCAACTCCTGGGCTCAAGCGAGTCTCCTGCCTCTGCCTCCCAAGTAGCTGGGACCACAGGCGCCCGCCACAACGCCTGGCCATTTTTTGGTTGCAGCCATCATTGTTGTTTGGTGGACCCGGGCTGGGGATTCGAACCCGCCACCTTAGGTGTACGTGGCTGGTGCCTTAGCCGATTGAGCCACAGGCTCTGAGCCCCTTTTGATCTTTTGATAGCATAAATACATACAGGGCACAAGGGAGCTAGTTAACCTAAAATTTGGTTAGGCTATTCATCAGCAGATGGACCCTCAGTTTAACTTCACTATAGAAAAGAAAGTATCGGTGATATCTCAATTATTAAATCCCCTGAGAGGTAAATTGCTTCGAGTATACACCTATCCCTTGCTTAGCAACTTTCGTTTTTCTCTGAAAAATCTGCCACGGCATATAAAATTGTTAGACAAAAATTCTATTCATTCTATTAGGACAATTCTAAATGCTGTTAAAAATTCTTTTCACTCTATTAGGAAAATGTATGAGGAGGTTTCATCTCGGAGGACAGATGTACAGACATCATGGAGTAATGAAAACAGTGTTCTGTCAGTAGGAAATAATTTAAAAGTAAATAAATATAGTTTGTATTTAAAATGCAATGTAATAACTCACAAAAGAAGTTAGACTTCAAAGATGTTGGGGGTAGATGAGAAGGGAGTCATCCTGGGAAAGGACGTGTTTCTTTCTACCACATTTATTCATCCATTTCTCAATCCGTTTGGGGGCTGTTTTCGAACCTGCCCTCAACTAGCACCTACAAATAGTGTTAGTGAATAGGAAGACACCTATTTGAAATATCACTTCCTAGAGTACATTTTAATGTGTTTTTTTCTTTTTTGTTTGTGAAAAAAGTCAAAAGAAAAAAAAAGAAAGAGTGAGATGTGACGTTTGCAAGGAGCTTTGGAGGAAGCTCTACAGTCTTCTGGAGGAGCTGGAAGTGACCCCCTCTCTTTTCTTGAGGTCCTTGTTGGTCATGCTATGAGGCTTGAATACACAATAAGCATTTCAGATACCAGTTTTAGGATGAAACTCATCTAGGAAGAAGAAAAAACAAAATCTCATGCAAGTGTGAGGAACCATTGGATTAAGACAATCCTGTATTAATCCTTCTGAGAGGAAGGTGTTCAAACAGGCAAGATTCTCAGACAGGTAAGAGTCTCATACTGGTAAGATACTCATACAGGTAAGATTCTCATACACATAAGATACTCATACAGGTAAGATTCTCATACACATAAGATACTCATACAGGTAAGATTCTCATACACGTAAGATACTCATACAGGTAACATCCTAGGAAAGGACACTGGTACAGGAACCATACAAGGGGCAGATTTGAGGGACAAACAGTCTCACAGAAACATAGATCCCCGCAAGGAAGATACTGGTTGCACTATATCCTGCACGTCCAGATTAGACAGGCTGGCAAAAGGAGGAAGAGGAATACTGGGAACCAGAGAAAGGTAAATATTTGCCCTTTGAATGGTCGGGATTATTGTTTGTGGTGTACCTGCTTATGAAGGCTTATTCCTATGGTGGATCAGAGGTTTGACTATGTCACTGCTCTGACTCTTTCAAAAGAAAACCCTAAAAGCTTTAATAAATCACTATGGGATTATAAGAACAGTGTCAATAAAATGTAAATTAGCTGGGGTGAGTAGAATTGGTGGTGCAATTCGCACCAACAGTTAATTCACTATAATAGACAATGGGCATCTCCGTTGAAATTGTTAGTAGAAATAATACATTAAATTTACAGTTCCCAAACTGAGCATTGAGTCACCCAGGGCCCCACTGCAAACTCATAAAAGCATGGCAGTATATTTTAAAAATTTAGGTAAAACACAATAACATCATCTATTTCTCCTTTTCTACAGTAAACAAACAAACAAAAAACAACTAATCAAAGCACAGTAACATCTGTCCAACATCTTGTGAACTACTGACTCTAAGCAGTTAACATTTTTAAGATTTAACATTGATCATAACGTTCCTTTCAATGAAGATGGTGAAGTTCAGCCTGGTTCTACAATTTGAGAAATCCGTGCAATGTTTAATAAATGCTACATTTTTAAGACATAAATGCTTATTGAGGTGCTTGGACCTACTTTAATAAATGGTACAGATAGACATTAACTTTTTTTTTGTTGTAGGGATGATGTAAACCTTGCTGAGACAATTAAGTATGCCATGAATGAAAATAATACAGGAAGCTCAGCCGTCAGCTATCAATATTGCCACTGACAAACCATGAGATTCACTAAACACAGCACAGGTTTTTATGGGTATGAGGGAATCCTAAGAACTCCTTAGAAAGTGGTTATGAAGTTTCAAAGCAGGCTTCCTTGGAAAGCCAGTAGAACTTTGGGTTTCTGAAGAGAGAGATGCAGTAAGGACAGGATATATGGCTGTAAACAAGAAGATCCTGACATTTTTGATTTTGTCGAAGGCCAAACTTGCCACTAAGCTGATGGGCCCCCAGGTTTGATATGATCTGGACTCACATTTCTAAATCTTGGACTGAACTAAAGCATCTTTAAACACAGAGTAAGGCAAATAGCTATTCTGGCTATTAAATTCTACTCTTTCCCCAAACTCTCAAAATTAGATATGCCTGAAATCGAAAACATCGAAGCTTAATAAGCTTTTATGAAAGTCTTTTTTCTTGACAAGAGGAAGTTCAAACCACCAAAATGTTACCACAGAGAACAACAACAACAAAAAATCACTGATCCTCCAGTGTCTATCAACCACAAGGTATCTCCTTTTCTCTGTGTAAATGGAGTCCATTTCTCTTAAGCAAACAGTAGAAGACCAAGGTCATCACCATCCAATATCCTTGAAGTAACCCTGGGTTGCCTGTTGTGATAAAACTCCACTTTTCTTAACCTTATAATACAAATGAAAATCACTTTTAGGTACTAACTATTTGGGCATAAGCATTCACTGTGTTTAGGTTACAAAGTATCTCTACCCACGACTTTACTTAAACTCTTCTATTTCATCCAGAATTATCACCTAGTTTAAAGTCAAACAACAGAAGAACACTTGGGATTTCTTATCCACTTAGCTAGACATTGACGAAAAGCATTCATAAACTGTTTTTTTTTTCTCTATAGATTGGAGAAATTCAAGTCTGTCAAAACTTTCCTTTAGATCATTCTCTTTTGTGTTTGATTGTCCTTACTGGCTCTTCTGTACTTTTTCTCTATCTGTCAAATAACCGAAATGATTTTGTGGGATTTTTTTTTCCATGTTAAATATAGGCTTTTTTTAAAAAAAAAAAATTCACGCAATTGAGCATGTCATTTATCCTTCTGCCCATTTTTCTTATATTAAAAGGTCTCCTGCTGGAATTTAATTTCAAGTTAAATCTTTACCCCACCCTCAGGCTGTGAGACTGAATTAAATAAATCCCACTAAAAGTAATAAACCACTCTTAGCTGTGGTCTTGTGATATCAGTTGTCAGCCTGTCAGAGCAAATCTGAGTGTTAAATTCACTGCCTCTGCTAGTGAGGAAGGAATCAGAACACCAAAAAGCCCAGGGTATCAGAACTGCTGCAGTCTCCAGTTTCATCTCAGCAGCAGGACTTAAGCATGCAAGAAAATATCTTTGAAGATGATTTCCTTGATGACACTCTCAAAATTCAGACTGATGGTAAAACATAAAGGCTCGGCTGTGGTTATTATACTTTATTTGGTAATGTTGCGAGCCCATGATCCATTAACAAGAGAGTAGAATTACTGCTTTCTAGAGAGGAGGGACAAAACAGGAATATTGTACCGATGGGGAGTGATAGGTTTTAGATTTAAAGTTTAGAATTAGCATCCGACTACATGACTGAAAGGTTCACGATATGAGATAAAGAAGGAAAATAACATAGGTCATCAATTTCCCCTTATGAAAATGTGCAAGGAAATGAATCAACCGAACACAGCCAATCCCTCACGCTTCCAAATAAAATGCTCTAAAAAGGGGACGATATCCTCCCTCAGTACCTTGACCATGATGTAGTGACACTGAGAGTGATCCCAGTTCCAGGCTGGATTTATGGGTGTGACTAATAAAAGGTGACAGCTGGCTTCAAATCTGTTGGCTTGTCATTCCGTGGACCAATTTACAAAATACTTGTTTGCCCTTAAAGCATTGGGCTTGCTCAAAAAAAGAGGTCTTAAAAAAAAAAAAGAAAAACAACGTTGGTTTCTCCATATTAAATTTTGAAGAGTTAAAGTTGTATAAACAGCCCAAAATCAATACCGTCAGTGATTTGGTATTTTTAAAGAACAGGACAACAGCTCAGCAGATTAACTTCCCATTCTCCCTGGATAAGCACAATATTGCCTTCTGTAGAAATATAGCTGGAGGAATTCCCAGGGGTGGGGGAGCTGAACGCAAACAATTCTCTGAACAGGATTTCAACTGAGAATTCTGGTGTATGGAAGATGATAGACATTTCCCAGTAATTATTACCGTTGCAACTCTCATCTTTCGACATCTTTATCCCATCAAGTACTGGGCATATAGTTAGCACTGAATACCTAGTAAGGCCTCAAGTTCTTCCTCCCATCCTTTTCAAAACTCTCATTACTTCCTGATTTGGAAAGTGAAACTATCTAAGGGAAACCAAGTTCTATGGCTTTCCCCCCATATTTTGAGGTAATTACTGACAGTCAAAATTATGGTATTTGATTTGTAAACATAGTACAAGGTCATATCCTTTTCTATCCACATGAAATGATTATTTTCAAAATGCAAATGTGGGAAAACTAATTTTCAGGTTCTTATAGCCAAAAACCAAAGCATCTTACTGATCTCTGTTACAGAACTGGAATTTTCAACAGTGGGCAAGTACTTTCACACCTGCAATGAGGTTATTTAGCAGTAGTTGTTTGAATCAAAACTAAAGGATTTGTACTTTAAGTCTGAACTTTCATTTTAAATCATTGGAATACATGTGTGTTAGAATTTACATATTTTTACATTTACAGATCTTCATTAATATAGTATTTCTACTTAAATTTTGTTTACTTATTGGTCAAATAATGAGAAATGAATGGGCTTTGAAACCAGAGAGATCTGGTTTGAAGCCCAAGCCATTCCATATCCTATTTGGTTGACCTCAGACTATCTGCACTGCTATGAGCCTTGGTTTGCTTGCCTGCGCTGTGGGTATCACAGTGAGGACAAATAAAAGTAACTCAGCAGGTTGCCAACTCAGGTTCTTGCAGGTGTCAGACACACTCTGAATCTATGATGGGATTTATTATCTACAAGAATCCATGTTGATATGTTTAGCTGAAATTCCCATAATGAATGTCCTCCAAAGAACTGGAGTGTAAAGAATATTTCAGAGTCAGGGGTCCATAAATAATGACTTGGATGAAAGGAGAGATCTCAAATCTATGAAGATTTTCTTGTTATATTTTGAACTTCAGATCATGTAACTTGACTTTAGTCTTGATGCATTTTCACAAAATTGGACAGTTTCACAGTTACATAGTGAATGTATCACTTGCAGTTTCATACATTTATTTACTCAATAATTATGTACCAAAAACCATTGTGTATCAAGACTTTTGCTAAACTTAATGGCCCAATATTGAGCAAAATTTTAAGTTACTCATTGTACTATGAGGAAGACAGACAAGGAACTTAAAAAAAATGGTGGGAATAGCATATGTGAACAAATGGGGCTGAAAGAGCATGTGGGAATATTTAAAATTGGCAGATGTTAACCATGGTTCACAGAGAACTTCCATTTCTAAACTCTTTCTCCTTCTCACTCCACATTGACACTATCACTTTCTATCTTTAAGCATGATTCAGATTTGTTTAAGATCTGAATATTCCCATCTTGGGAATGAAAGAATACTTTCTCATGTTTTTGCAAGATATTTGCTAATGTTGTTATGACAGAATTTATACTGAGCACTATGTCCTGTAAGGCTGCATGTCAGCTGTGTAGTATATAGGAATCCAGACATAAGTCCAAGGTAGAGGGCTACTCAATGAGCAATGCAAATTGTCGCCTGGCCAGTATCATTTCTTTTGACATGTGTCAACTCTCAATATTCTTACTTTTTTCCCCATGAATTTGACTTCCCAAGTTTTTATTTTAATTGTAAAATGAAATCACATAGAAAAATATCAGTTAATAACCTGGGAGCTTCCTGATAGAGAAGTTGGCCCTGATAATCAGTGCCAAAAAAAAAAAACAATGTTGACAGTTAAAATCATGAACTTCTAACATTTATTGAGCACTTACTGTGTGCGGGTCATTGATCCAGTGGCTGTCATCTACTCACTGAACAGCGGTTATCAGGAATATTTACAACTGCTTTGAGGCCTTAGCCATGAGCTTCACCTTTGTGACAAGAGAATTTTTACCCCAAATCACCCAAATTAAGTGTACTATGTTTGGAACTTGGAGGGTGATCTGATTTTCTGGGCAAGAATATCTATAACAAAGAGGAGAAGAAGGAGGATTGTATCTTACCTTGTCTGAGCTTCTGGGGAATGATAAGTGACTTTATTTCATAAATAAACTTTATAAAAATCCCCTCTCCTCATGAGCCAGTTCCTTTGCTGTTCATTTAATTCGATGTGGCCCAAAGACACATGACTGGCATTATTATTATTATTACTTTTTTGGGTTACCAAGATACGTATCCTTGATTTTATTTATTTTCTTGGGAAAAGTGATTTTGACTTAGCATTTTAAAATCTATCTGCCACTTTGCAGTACCCAGACATGCAGTAACTTTAGAGGCTGATGTATTGTTAATTTATGAATTAGATGAGAAGCTTCCTCTGGGATTATGAGAGACATTTGTTAAGAGTCTTTGTTTGTTTGTTTGTTTGTTTTCTGATGTCTAGCTTGGGCCATGCACAGTGTGGTTGTCTTGTAGACATTTGTGGATTGCTCTACGTGTGATTACAATATAAAGATTTCCCTCCAGTTAAATGCCGAGGATATGTCACATCCTCATTTTCCTTTCCCACAAATACTGATGTCTTCTGAAGATCAGAAAGTCTTTGCTTTTAAAAAGAATTCCTTTTCTTCATATCAAATTGTGAGTTGAGATTTTTTTCTTTAAAGTTTTGATGGCTCTAGCTATATATTTCAGTAATTCTAAATCAAATAATCATACAGTATGAGAGCTGGAAGAAACTTTCTGCAGCATCGTGTCCAGGGATTACAAACTCAAATGCCTCCAAGGATCACGCAGGTAACATCAATATGTGAATCTGGCTGGGTTTAAGATCATAGGCAGAAGGCAAGCAAAGCCCGTAGCAAACTGTATACTGTATAACCTGTCAAGTTCAAACCCAATTTTGACCATAGAAAATAGGTTTGAGGGCTCTATTTGGTCCACGAGCTTCCTGTTTATAAAATGGTGGTGTTAATCTTTTCATTTTAATTATTAGTGCCTTTAATCCTGCACTTATCTCTTTTTCAGGGGGTAGACATGCCATCATATAGTCACAGGGTCAGAAAGACTCACACAAGGCACTTAGCCTAGCAATCTTAAATCGTCTCTAAGTCACATCACAAGGCTGGTATATTTTCACTTTGTGAATTATTATTTGAGTAAACGGGCAGGAGCAGGGGACTGAGCTTTCAAATTATTTCTGTTCATTCTTTTGTTTGGTGGTTTTTGAAATAGGATGTAAAAATACCCTGATGAACTTCTTTATGTCTTTTACTAACTTTGAAGTCGGATAAACCTAGGCCTATCTTTTATGGGCTGTGACACGTAGGACTATTTGCCAAGCTCATTGACCTTCACTTTCCTTAACAGCAGATTGGGTTTATTTACCAGACAGTTAGTTTTTGGATTAAATAAGAAAATTTCTGTAACATGCTGTGCACAAAGCTTGGTCATATTTGATGACCAGAAAATGTGGATTTTCTACCTTTTATGTGCCCTTAACTGCTTCCCTTCTTTTTCTTGTCCTGGATGTGGGCCTGTAACTTCTTTAAACCAGTTGGCAATAAATTGGTCTGCATTCTGTCCTTTCACTCCAGCTGAGATCATCAACAGCGTTGTGAGTTTTGTTTGTAATACATTGTTAGATAAATCCTTTTATACAAAAATAAAATGAATGTAAACATCTTCTTTAAGGAGCTTTCTTCGAAAATTTCACCCCCTGGTTAAATAACAATTTGTATTCTTTCAAGCACATGATGATGATGATTATTTTCTTGGTTAATAAATCTTCCTCTTTGTACCTTTTCTTTTGAGAAAAATAAGATGTTACAGAAGGGCTCCAAAGGTTATGGGGTCTTTAAGTGTTCACCGTAGGGGATCTAGGTTTCTAAAATTAGTGCTTATGATTTGAAAGGATAGGGAGCTGCTCTGTTATTATTTGGACATGTTATCAGAATGACTATAACCTAGAGTCTTGGTTGAATTTTCCAGAAAAGAAGCACAGTCAAGTGTTTGGTTTCAAGACACCATAACTTTTTAGAATTTTTAAAGGAGTGTGATGAGTCTGGTCAATGGTTTTCTGCTGTTTCATCATTAAAAAAAAAAAGGTAAAAGTGTGCAAGGGGCCAGCTAGGAATGACATAATTCAAAGCTGCCTTTTGGGTAGATCAAACCAGTTAGGCTGACTCCTGTTTTATAGACTTAGTGAGTAGGTTTTCTTTAAACCTAGATAAGTAGAGAGAAATATGTTTTCTAGCAAGCAAGAAGAACCACATGTGTTTTTCCAGGTGTGTCCCGAGGACACGTTTGATGAACTTTTTTATGTATGTGGTATTCCTGTTGTTTTGTCTCCAACTTTGGTTACTGTTATCTATACTCAGTCTGATCGTTTTTGCTTTTTTGCTTTTTTTTCATGATTCCTGGGCACCCCTGATCCAGATTTGGTTTTAAATAGCAATTCAGAAGAAGGTTACAAATATCCTCTAAAATATCTCTTTGTCCTTGGTGCACTAATTGTTCTTAATTTTGTGCTACTTTTCCAGTGGTTTGAAACCTGTGTCCTTCCTAAATCAGTCACTTTATCTCACTCCTGTGTCATACGATTTCTACTGTTATTTGTATTCGGAACAGCTTCAGTTGGTTTCTTTTTGCTCATTTTTGTTTACTTCCGTTTGTAATAATCCTTGACGATTTTAAGGTTGACTTAAGAAACTGGACCCTCAGGTCCTCCACTTGCCAAGTATCCTTGTCGTTACCAATGACTGTGTCCATTGCTTAATCTTTCTTTCAGTCAATTAGCCCTGATGATTTGATAGGAGAAAGAGTTGTTCTGATGTTAGTCATACACAATGAGTGCAACCTATGGCCCCAGTTGGATTTTCTGGAAAAGAAAGTCAACTGAGTATTCTGTTTTAAACACCATAACATCCCCTCTTCTCCTCTGACCACAACCACTTGTCTTTCCAGTCACTCCCTGTAGCGTCTCACTTCCCCCAAACGTGCCACTCCATCCCCTTTGATTCTGCCCCCTTCTCCCTACTCCTCAGCCCCATTCCTATCCTCAGTTCTTCCTATATCAGGTTTACACACCATGGATTGTCATTACACTCCCTCTTGTATATATTCTCATCCACCTTGGCCCTCTCTTTCTTTGTTGCCTCCTTGGAAGAATCTCAACCCTAAATAAGCACAACCTAGATTTCCAGACGCTCTGTCCTGAGGATACAGTGTGTAGCTGGACATTGCTGGGGAAAACCACACCCCTGTGCAGACCAGTCTTGTTTCAAATTGTGATTTTAGACCACAGTTAGGCCTAATGCAGCTTGGCAAGTCTACCCTACTGCCCTCCTCAGCTCACTTTTCTCTCTCGCATGGATGACACTCCATTTCCTTTCTGTTCTCAAGCTACAAGATACCTGCACTGCCCACCAACCTCAAGCTCAGTCAGTGGCCTCCCTTTGTTCTCAAGTCACAGTAGAACTTTCACATGCCACCACTGCCAGGTAGTACTTCTTAAAGAAGCAAAAACTCTTTCCAAAGAAAATTCTAAAGTTATTAAATCCAGTCAATGACAGCCTTTATTTCTTTGTTCGGTGTTTTTAGAGTTAAAAAGTCATATATGCTCATTATTACCAAGAAATAAGGTGCCTAGGACTTTCTTGGCTTTAGCATATTAGAAATTCCATATCCTAAGAAACTTCTCAGTTTCTGGCAGACTGGGTGGGCTTATCACTCAGGAAACAACGCGTTGCACAGGCAACTGCAGTAAAAATGAAAAAATAAAATAGTAATTTCACCTGGTTACCTTACTATCCTTTCTTAGAGTTTATACTAAAATAGGTAAGCATACATACAACAAATAATAGGGTTTTTCCCCCTACTCTTTTTACTGAAATAGAATCATTCTGTACACATTTCTCTGCAACTTATTTTTCTTCTTTTCTGATTATAAGCCATTTTTTTTCTTTATAGGGCTTTTGAAATAACAAAAATGAATTCTGTGTTCCAGAAAATCTAGATTCAACCAGCTGAAGTAGATAAATAGCCATAAATTTGAGTGATTCTAGGACACTAGACCTTTAGTGGGCATAAGTGAAGACTCTTTCCTAAGGAGCAATAGGAATTGTTTAACCAACCATATATAGTCTATGCTGCTCAGAGTTTAGTTTTTAATCTTGATTGATTAATGACCATGATCTACACATGTTTAACACTTAGAAAGTCTTCTCTTTTTCTCTTCATTGAACCATTCAGTAAACTTTATTCCGTGGTGAGTGTTTTATTGGATGACAAGGTAACTTCAGCTTGTTTTTAAAGCTCTAGTGGTCTTTGTTTTAAAGATTTATACCTCACAGTATATCATGGATACAGAAAAAAAACACTTAGGATTTTATGTAATCATATCAAATGTGTGTTTTATGCTATTGTTGATTTAGTAAAGTATTTTTTTAAAAATTTTTTGCCTCTCCCTAATAAGTTGTTAGTTGGGTTCCCTGAGTTTTAAACTATTAACTATCCTTCCCTAATTTTTTATAGGCTTATAAAATGTATATGAAACTTGTATAACCATGCTTAATGAAAGCTAGATTTTGGTCTTATTACCTCAATAAAGACATTAAGTATGTGTGAGGAAACTTTCAAAAATGGCTCCAAATGATCCTATCTCTTGGTATTCACCCTCCTGCTTGGTTAATCTCTAGTCCTTAACAGTAAGCTGGACCTAGTGACTTGTTCTGATGGCTTACCAGTTTCAATATTAGGTGATGGCCCATCAGTTCCAAGGTTAGGTCATAGAACACTGATTTCTGGCTTGCTGGAATTCTCCCTTGCTTGCTCATTTTTTTTTTTTTCATATTGAGACAGAGTCTCATTTTGTCACCCTCAGCAACCTTCAATTCTTGGGCTTAATCTATTCTCTTGCCTCAGCCTCCCTAGTAGCTGGGACTATAGGTACCCACCACAATACCCAGCTATTTATTTATTTATTTATTTATTGTTTAGCAGGGTGAGGCTGGGTTCGAACCCAACAGCCTTGGAGCATGTGGCCAGCACCCTAATCATTGAGCTACAGGCACCCAGCCATTGGAAAACAGCCTGGAATTAAGGCCTCATTCCTACAGCCTGCAAGGAACTGAGTCCTGCCAATAGCTAGTGGGTGATCTTGTCACTGTCAACCCTTTGGGTGACTGGGCATTGGCTAGCTCCTTAGCCGCAGCCTTGTGGGAGAATCTGAGGAAAGGACCCTGTTAAGCCATGCCTGTATTCTGAGGCAACTCTGAGATATGTGCTATTATTGTTATAGCTAGTGGGATAATTTGTTATACAATAATAGATAAATATTTCACCAAATATGTTGTATTTAGCAATACTCTATGGAAATGTGTCAAAATTAATTGATATACGTTTGATTCATTCTTTGTATTAGCATATATTATTAACTGATAGGGATTTTCAATAATTTATCAAATCTTTATGGGGGCCATCAATTTGCTACTATATTTTTAGCGGGGAAAAAAGGTTAAATTAAGTAAACGTTTAAAAAATGCAATTGGTCTATTTTTCAATTTTAGTTTCTATATTTCAGATGTTGATTTAGAAATTGGGAAAAATACACACATAAGAGAAAGACTAAGGAAGTCACTTTTTCATATTCTATAAGAAACTTAGGATCGAAATTATGATAAGAATTTTAGAACAAAATACCGTTAAGGCAGAATAATATTTTGTGTGTTTTAAGGAAAGCATTCTGACATTTAAGAAAGTTAAAATAAACACTTTATTTTGTTAACTTTATCAACTATATAAATTCTCTGTAAATTTCCTGCAGAGGTATGAGTTAAGATAGTTATTTAATTTTAGGATAGAAGGGGTGTTAAAAATCACCCAGTATAACCACTCATTTCGTATTTTAACTCCCATTAAAAGATATTTTAAGCAATAACTTCTAATTTTACAAATAATACAAATACATATTCTCTGTGTGAAAATGTAACTATTATAGATAATATTAAAGTTCCTTACTCTGGTTCTTTTCCTCTCTCTCCAAAGGAAGCACAACTATTGGTTTGTGCACTGGTATGTGTTGTTGCATATCTTTTGTATGTATTCAAGGCCTTTAGTCACATAAGTATATATATATACAAGTATATGTCTGTTGACAGTATAATTTATATCATATAGCATGTACCATTCTACAAGTTTTTTTTTTTTTTTTTTTAGAGAGAGAGAGTCTCACTATGTCACCCTGGGTAAAGTGCCATGGCATCACAGCTCATAGCAACCTGAAACTCTCGGGCTTAAGTGATTCTCTTGCCTCAGTCCCCAGTAGCGGGGACTCCAGGCACCCACCACAACACCTGGCTATTTTTTTGTTGCAGTTGTCATTGTTGCTTTAGCTAGCCCAGGCCGGTTCAAGCCTGCCAGCTTTGGTGTATGTGGCCGGCACCCTACACACTGAGCTACAGGTGCTGCCCTCTACAAGTTATTTTATGAAATGGCATTCGTGAATAGAATTTTTATGCTGCCTTCTAGAGTGGTTTATGATTGACCATTAAGCTTCAGGAATGGTGAAAGATAAGTTTCTTTCATTTTTATTATTTCCATCCTTGTATTAGGTTAATTTATATTTTCTTGTTCTGTTGTCATATAGAATCAATGTCATTTTTACTTTCCAACAATGCACTTGCTTCCATGTTAATGAAATGATGCTAGTAGCTAAGCTGGCAAACAACATTCCTTCCATTTAAAGTGTCTCTAAGTACATTTCACCCAAGGAAATATTTAGAAACCATGTGAAGCTGAAACCTTGCCTGCAAGCATTTATACTGACAATCTCTTTTCTGGTAAGTACCGGCTAGATATGTTTTTAACATTTGATGTCCTAATGCCTTTAAAACAAATTTTTGAAGCCTCCACAGTAAAAACATATTTTAGAAATGCCTGTTAGTCAAGCAAACATTTCAACCAAAAACACATTTGAACTGTTAAATTCATGCTTTGCTTCACAAATGGCTTTAAGATTTGCATTGGTCCAACTCTATTTCTTCTTAAACATTACTGTAGGGATTTCCTAAATTATGAGGTCTCCTTTCTTAGAATATCTGGACAGTTTAGATTCAGTTTGGCAGATATTTATGGAGCATCTTATTTGTGCCATCTTGCCTGGTACTCATTCCAAGATAAATACTGTGTAGTCCCTGCCTTTAAGGTACATGTTATCTAATGGGAGAGATTAAAAAAATCAAGAAGTAAATCCAGTATACTGTAGCCAATGACAGAGAGATTAATTAGCTAATCCATCAGTGAATTCTTACTTTTAGAAATTCTTCCATGGTCCAAACATTATCCTAGGTACACAGTATGTCTTTAAGAAGGAACATGATAAAAGGCACAAGAGGCAGGTACCCGAACTTTAGCTAAAGGAAATTGGGACAAGCTTTCTGAGAGAGAACGCTATGTATGAGAAACAGAACCTGTAGGAAAGAAAATAGACTTTGCACAGGCAAAGTGTCAGTAAATAAGGGGGAAAACTATTATCAGTAAACAAATTGCATGTTGAAGAAATATGGAAGCACATTTTAGCAATGAGCATGGTGGAGGCAAGGATTAAGGACGTGTAGTGTGATTAAGGGGGCAAAAGATGAAGAACTTCCACTATGTCTTTACAGTCATTCAGAAGCCCAGATGTTTACCAATTCAGTGATAATAAAATTAGGCTTTTTACTTTCTTAATAATCCTTGAGAAAGAAAATATGATATTTTTCAATGGGCTAGAAAAAGAATGTCCAGCAAATTATACTGAGTAATATATTGGTGCTTAGGTGCCCTATGACTTACTATGACATAGAAAAGCTCAGAGTAGGGCCGTGCCTGTGGCTCAAAGGAGTAGGGCGCCAGCCCCATATACTGGAAGTGGCAGGTTCAAACCCTTGGCTGGGGCCAAAAACTGCACAATTAAAAAAAAAGTTCAGAGTAAAGCAGGTCAAACTCTCACCCACGCCACATTCTGGTTTCCCCTATAACATGATGTAAAACCCTTACTTTCATAATGTGAGAGTTTTTTCATGATGCTTTTCATTTATGTTTACCAGCAAGGAGTTTACCTGTAGTGAAAAATAAGGTAGACTGATGATTCTCAAATGGTTGGTGTTGTGGCTAAAGTGATATTGACTTTTGGAAACTTGTATAGAGCTGCCAAGTTTTAAAAACATTTTGAAAGTGAGCTAAGTCAAAATAACATACTACAGTTTACAAGTCATTGATGTGGTACAAACATTCCATCTCTTGGTCAGGTTTTTCACTATTGAAAACTAACAGCAACATACTTACCTGGCAGGGAAGACACCATTATCAGGAAGGTGGTTTCCCCAGGGGGAAGCTCATCTCATTGCACTCCAGATGTGCTGACCCCTGCACATGATTTCCTGATTTCCCCAAATGCAGGAAGTTTGACTGCAGAATTTGTGGTAGTGGAGGACTGCATTCGTGCTTTCTCCTGGTTTTTAAAAAATTACAAAAATAAATAAAGATATAAAACGAAAAACTCACAGAGAAAATTTGGAAAACCCATTTAAGCTTCTGAACCTTAGTTTCCATAAAATCAAAAGGATCCAATAAAAATCTGTTTTTAGTTGTGAAATTATATGAATCAAACTCATCCACTTAGTGGTGAAATTTTTGCTGTTCTGAATGACAAAAATATACAGTAGCTCAGCTACTGATAGAGCTTTGCAGTGTCAGAATATATTAATTAATTTGATATTTTCTAAGTACTTACTATGTGAAAATGCTATCATAGGCAATATACATATGAGGGCTGTAACATTTGAGCTATTGATCAATTCTTTCTGCCTCTCTGAATTTTCTGGGTACTTGGAAGCATTGTGCTTCCTGGCCCCTTTGTAGTTAGCTAGGGCCATGGGACTACTTCTGGTCAATGAGTTGTCAGTAAAACTGGCATATGTCATTTCTGGGTCATAGCAATTGAATGCCAGTTTGAGACCTTCAATTGCTCTTCTGCCAATGTTCTAGATAGTGGCTGTCCTATCAGCCTGAATCCTGGAATAAAACCCCAGCTGAGCTGCAATAGGCATATAGAAGGAGTGAGAAGTAAACTTTAATTGTTAATTGTGTTAAGCTAGTGATATTTTGGACTTGTGTGTCACTGAAGCTGTAGGTAGCTAATTCTGACTGACAGAAAGGGGAAGTAAGACAGACAAGGCTCCTGTTTTCATGGTGGTTATAGTCCAGTGGGAGACAGCAGATATGTAAGTCAAAATAAATATATAAAGTGATTTTAGGAATCCCTGTGTTGGTGAGGAGCAAGAATATAGATTTAGGATGGGTGGTCATTAAAGGTCTCATTATAGATATTTGAGTTAAGGCAGATTGACACCAAAGAGTCAGTCATCATGAAGAACTTTGGAAAGAGGATTGCAGATCCATAAACAACAAGTACAAAGGGTTTTAGCTGGGGTGAGCTTAGTATGTTAAGGTATAGAGGCTCAGTGCCTATGGCTCATTCGGCTAAGGTGCCAGCCACGTATACCTAAGGTGGCGGGTTCGAATCCCCAGCCCGGGTCCGCCAAACAACAATGATGGCTGCAACCAAAAAATGGCCAGGCGTTGTGGCAGGTGCCTGTGGTCCCAGCTACTTGGGAGGCGGAGGCAGGAGACTCGCTTGAGCCCAGGAGTTGGAGGTTGCTATGAGCTGTGATGCCAT